>CAUYRT010099775.1:0-66464 GCA_963574885.1 Lepilemur ruficaudatus | reverse complement strand
CTTGAGATTTTCTTTGTAATTCTTTGCCTAGATTAATATCTAGAAGAGTTTTTCCTACACTTTCTTCTAGAATTCTTATGGTTTCATGTCTTAGATTTAAGTCTGTTATCCATCTTGAATTAATTTTTGTGAGTGGTGAGAGATATGGATCCTGTTTCAATCTTCTGCATGTGGCTATCCAATTTTTCCAGCACCATTTATTGAATAGGGATTCTTTTCCCCCGTATATATTGCTGTCTCCTTTGGCAACTCTGTAGAATCCCAGTGTCATTGGAAGGCTCAGATGTGGGTGGTTTGGGAGCTGGTGCATTTTTGGGTCTGGCAGCAACCTGAGACGGAGATGAAGGTGTGTTGTCTCCATTAACAACATACAAACAGCATGAGTTTTGGACTAGTGTGTTTGTAGGTACATGATTATCTATTCCATTAGTACCTTCAACAGCCAACCTGGTAGTTGTCCTTGCTGAGAGCTCTCCATTTTCATGTAAGGCATCACCATTTTGCTGTATTTCTGTGGTTGGAGATGAGCTGCAGTTTGGTAGATTTTCTTGCTCAATCACCAATCCATCAAGTACAATTGTCAGTTCACCAGTTTGCACTATGCCGTTCTTGTTTTCCAAGAAAAGTTTTAATTGTTCTTTCACTCTTTCCAATTTTCTGTTGTGTATTAAAAGAGCTTGTTTCAAATCTATCGTTGCTTTTCCTAATAAAGCATCTGCTTTCAAAGTGTGATGACGCCAAACTTGAAATTCCAATGTAGTCTGTGGGGTCACATTTACGATTAGCTGTTCATCCCATTTTGGATTAGAAGAAATACTGGATTTTGCTGTTTTCTTAATTTCTCCATCTACAACTACTTCAGTATATATTGCTGTTCCAAACCAGTTCTTTTTTCTTTTTAGTTTGGCACTAGAAACAGTTACCTGTAACTGTAACCTTCCACTGTGGTTATTATTAGTATCAGACCTTGGTGAAGCAGTGGCCATGTCCCAAAATTCAGCTGAAACAATGTATCAGGAACTGTGCAGGGCCCTGGGGATGCAAAGATGAGTAAGACACCATTTGCTCTTTCAAGGAGCTCATAGTCTGGTAAGGAGACAACCCCGGCGCGAAGCTGTTGGCTCCAGGCAGTCGGGCAGCCACGGCAGCGGCACCTCCTCCTGCAGTGGACGCCCTCACCCATCCGCACCCAAGAGCGCCATCTTGCAGCAGGCTCAGCAGAGGCCTGGTGTCTCTACTTCCATTGTCATCTCTTGAAAGGTCTTGTCTAATGTCTTAGGTCTAGAAGAATTAAGTCTGTTTTTCTCTTTCTGAAGTTTAATTTTACCTTTCTCCTTTCTAATGGTTGTAATTTATACATATTTTAAGCCATTTATGAAACTCCAACCTTGTTAATGTCTGATCATTGATTAATCTATTTTGTTGTTCTTTTATTTTCAGATAGAAGAGTTTCGAAGGCTGAGGACACATGTTAAGGGGGCAGAACTTGTGGAAGGCTGTGATGGGATCTTGGGAGACAACTTTCGACCCACTCAGCCACTCAGTGACAGAGTCATTAGAGCTGCATTTCAGTAGCCAAAGAGAGAACAGGAACAAGCTCATCTTCATCAGGGTATGTGCAGATTAAGTAAGAAAAATGAGGTACACAGTTACACAAATGTAGCATCCCAAGTTATTCTCATCATGAGCCCGACACTTTAGCAATAAAACATGTGCACTTTATTTTGACAAAATGTATGCTTTGTCATGCCCCCTCCCTTCTTGGAGATGTTTGTAACTCATTAACAGGCTAAAGGCTATACGAGACAAGGCTTAAACCACACCTGCAGGCCATCAGTTTGCACAGCAGATCCCTTGAGTTCCAGTAAATATCCAGTGGGGTGGCTTGTCTCTGAGTAACAGAAATCCTATCTTAAGTTAAAACATTCCAAGCCTTTAGACAAAGCTTCGTTTATGTAACCAATTACAAATCAAAGAAGCTTTAAACCCACCTGTAACCTATAAGACCCCCACCCCACTGAAAAGGCAAAATGTCTCTCCTTTTCAGACCAAACCAATGTGCGCCCTCCACAGACTGACTTAGGGGCTTACGTGTCGTTCCTGTCTGCATGAATGTAGAAATCCAAACTGTAACCAGGCTCCCCTGGGCACATTTTCTCAGGATCTCTTGAGGTCGTGTGCTCCAGGCTGGTCACACACATTCAGCTCAGAATAAACCTCTTTAAATTATTTTACAGAGTTTGGTTTTTTTCTGTTAACATGACAATGGGAAAAAAACAAAAATACATAATTACAAGTTGTAATGAATTCATGAATGAGAAGGATGAAGCAGTGCCGGGGAGGAGATTTCAGGTGGATGGAATATCATTTGCAAGGCCCTAAGGGACTACTCCCTGTGAAGGAGGGAAGACTTTGGTGTGCTGAGGTACCTGAAAGAAGGTCTGGTGAGTCTGGGGCATAGACATTGCAGGGGAGAGGCAGGCAGGGCCCAGATCTTAGAGGGCCTTGGCAGTAACGCTAAGGCGTCCTTATTTTGTTGGTGGGTGTTGTGAACCTATAAAGACTGGCACTCAGGGGAGTGACCTGATCCCATGTATGTTTTTAATAGCTTACTCCGGCTGGAGAAGGAATGGATTGTATTGCAGTGGGCCAGGGAAGGAGCAGAGAGAGATTTTAGAACCTGCTGGGTAGCCAAGGTGATAGGCATGGAGGCTTGTGCACTAGAATAGAAGCAGTGGAGACAGAAGTTAATGGGTACGAAGTAGAAACTGTAGGTGGTATCTAGTGATGAATTGGGGGAGGGTGGAGGGAGATGGACGTGTCAGAGGTAACTTCCATGGGTTTGGGCTTTAGAACCTGTGGCTGGAGTGCCACTGAGTGGCCATGGGAAAGCTGCAGGGAGGCCCTGTTTGGGATGGAAAGATGAAGAGTTGAGTGAGCAAGAGATGCCTGTCAGCCACAGAGTGGGCTCCCGGTTGTGAAGATCATTGGAATTTCCAGAGTGGTGATCAGAAAGATCTGGGTTGAAATATGCAAGTGTTTGGCATACTGATTATATATGTATGTGTACATATAATGTTCCAGTGGATCTAATGGGATTACCTCACTAAGTGTTCATAAAATCTCATGTGAGGCTGTATAAATGAGTTAACCAAGATACAGAGAAGTTAGGTCATGGCCCAAAGTAATGCAGTTATTAAGCAGTGGAGCTAGAAGTCAAATCTAGGTGGCTCGACTGTCAGAGCTGTTTTTCTTAAGCACTACATGGATGGAGGTCAAAGAGGGTCCCCACACTGCAGTTGGGTGGCATGGAGTGACACAAGAGTGAGGGATGCCTGTTACAGTGGCCCAGGGTGAATGGGAAGGGCAGGGCTGTCATGGCCACTCTGGATGAGCAAGGCTGGGGGGCGGACAGGAGGACCCAGCAACAGAGAGGACGTGGGATTGAAGAAGACCTCTTCTTTTTCTTTAAACAAAAGAAATACTAGAACTTGTCTATATGGTGGGGCGGGGGAGGAGCAGTAGATGGAGAGAGACCTAAGGTGCTGGTTCTGGGAGGGGCTCAAGCAGTGGCCTTTCTGAAAAGTTAAAGGGATGGAATCCTGAGCACACAGAGCGACTGACTTTTGTCAAGAAGATGAACACTCTCTGTGCTGTAACAGGAAGGAAGAAGGAGGTGGTGGTTACACAGCCTGTCCACGATTTGCTTTTATCATTTAATGAAGAGTGGCGTAGGAGCTAGGAGGGGCCGAGCCCCAGGGAGGCTGGGCTGGGAGCAGGTGGAGGGGAAGGATGGCTTCCAGGAGAAGATGGTGGTGTGACTGTGGGGAGGGCGGGAGAGCGTGAAGTTGTGCATTGTCCAGTCTGGGCTAGTTAGCATACTCTCTGTGAATGCCTCTATAAGTGACACTTTTAATGAAGGAAGATCATTGCCTGTAATGGTTGATCCGTATCTGGTCCTAGACCAGAGCTGTGGTTATCTAAATATCAAAATAACCATCACTATTTTATCTCTCTGTGTCTCATACACACAATGACTGAAATGTTGTTTATAAGATTTTGTATGAAATATATTTCAGATACTTCATATTTCTTATATGATAGATAAATAATATATAATTTTTCAAAGTTTTAAATTACAATTTAGGCACTGTTTTAAAAAGGAGGATGGATTTGTGTTCTCGGTGGCTGAGATTACTTTAAAGGGGATAATTTTCCTCAAAATTACTAAGAATTGTGCATGAATTCTTTCTAAGGCGACACTAATTCTGATTTCATTGTTTTATGAATACATTTTTGATCCTTTTATCTTAAAATATGTAATACAAATCTGGTCATAGTTCTACATAAAAATTATATTGGGAAATCAGACTTATGGATGTGTGCTTTTTATTTGATATTTAATAATGCCCTTAGGCAGGTCATTCAAATTTTTATTAAAGTGAAGTGATTTGACAGTCAGACTTTGAATTTAATGCATGAATGTTTCATTTAAGCTCTTGAAACTGAAAAGGAAAAAAAAAAAATCCCTGGTAGTTAGTTCTCTAAAAAATGTTTGAAATAATTAAGATTTATTTTACTGAAATAATTTTAGTTTTTGGACTTAAAATGATTTTTTTTGAATGTCATGCCTGGACACCTGGGGGACTTTGATAACCAAGACTTACTATTCCATGAAAAATTTGTGATTTTTTTTTTTAATATTACCATTTAAGAAGTGTGAACTAAGGTTTTGTACTTGTTTAAATAATTAACATGTAACTCACCAGGATCTGGAAATTCTTTGGTTCAGGAGTGCTAGTTCAGATTCATGGGAGCTGATTGACAGTAAATGATCCTTGACCCACTGAATTTTCTGTATGATGCAGGAGAACAAAATCTATTTTCATAACAACAAACAAATAATAAGACCAAGGTTACAATCCAGTTTACTTGTTGCTTTTGGTATTATAATATTGGTACTACTCTTCCAACAAAATGATTATTTGCCTATTTATTTCATTTAGTATTAGCCCACTTTTAAAAGGCTATTCTGACAGTTCAAAGACTGTCTCACTTGTAACTCAAATATTGTTAAACTGTGCACATGTTTACAGTAACACTAATGAATTATAATTATTTCCTATAAAAGTCAATGCCACAAGTCTCTTTAGATAGTTTACTTTTTTCTCCCCTTAAAGGTGGAAAAATAAGTGTGCCCAAAATAGATTAGGTAAAAACAAACAAACAAACAAAAAAAAACAGAGAAAAGGAAAAAGGGAAAAGAGGGGTTATTCAGCAATCATCTCTGAATAGTCCCTTTGTCAAACTTGCCCTCATTTTTCTTTTTGGGTCTTTGAAATTATCCTTGACTGTATTGAACTCTTCCCTACTTGTACTTTTGCAATTAATGACATTTTCTTAGCTTTAATAAAACTATAGGTAGCATCAAGTTCATATCAGTTTTCTTTTATAGCCGAAAAGAGTTATAGCTTAGGAAAGGAGAAGGCATTATAGAAAAGGAGGGGGCCGTGTGGGGAATGTGAGAATGTCAACTCTGAATGACCAAGTGGGTGAAAGCTATTATCCTTCCAGGATAAATGGAAAGCTCAGAGCCATGTTTTCAGTCAGTAGAACTTGGACTCTCTTCACTCTAATAATTTAACATGATGCGAAGCATTAGGGGGAGAATTGAAAGCTCTGTAGATATAGCTGTTTTCTATTTACTGTATCATACAGAATTTCCTTAAAATGGAATGAATTTTCTAAAGGATCTCAAAACAATTTCAGTAAACTGCCAAAACACCAAGGATGCTCAAACTATTATGTTCTGATTATGTGATATAAAAATTATTATTAACCCAGGAATGAAACATATCAAATCTGTGTAAGCTTTCTTCAAGATTACTGAACAAGGAGAATAACTCCTTTTGATGTTTTGGAAATGTTTATAATATATTGTGGATTAAAATTTCAGAATGATTTTTTCTTCTCCCTCCATGAATTCAAACAAAATTGTGTCTGGGAAGAAGACAAGGCAACATTTTGCAGTCATGGGCCAACTTGTAGGTTTAACATTAATATATTTTGACACCTTAAATATAGTAGATTTCATGATTTGAAACCTAAAGAACAAATTCTTCCATAAGAAAACCACTGTGACCAGTTTGTATCATTTAAACATGTTCTATTATGCCTTTTACCACAGGAATACTCAAAAAGTGTGTGCTGACATAAAAAACAGTTTTTAAGTATCAGAAAGGATTTGGATTAGCTAAGGAAAAATGTATTTCTAGAGGTTACCAGGAAGACTGTTCCTGTAGATAGGTGGTTTAAACCTTGCTGTGGGCTTTCTAGGAAGACTAAGGGATTTTATACTTCAGTTCTGGATGGTTTAGGTGGGAGCCTGCCTGGTCCGGGCATGTTCCACAGGCCTCCCGGGGTCCGTTGAGTGCTGTGCTTTTAGTTCCCTGGTTCTGTGATGAATATGCTTTGTAAGTCTCTGTTATTACCCTATCGTGGAAAAGAGAAACTAGAGGGAATAGGTAGTAGGTAAATGAAGAGGAAAATGAAACGAATCCTTCTTTATAAGTAAGTTTTTCTTAGTAAATCTCCAACTGGAAAAATAAAACTAAAAAATTGATTTGAGGAAATTATCAAAAATGCTAAAAGATAAGTGCAGAAATCATTGGAAATAACATACACTTTAATCAGGAGTTTAAGAAAATCCTTTTTTTTTTTTTAGGTATTGAATGAATTTGTTTTTATATTTGTGCACCTCTTAGAGTATTATAGAAGCAACAATATCAAAAAGAACCTTTTATGTCAGCATTTCCTTCTGATTAAAATCTTAAAAATAGAGGGAAAATAGAATCAAAATAGGATTTGTATTTAGATTAATATTGTTTACAATGGAAAAAACTCAGAAAATTACTTAGAGATCTACCTTTGTCAGGTTAAAATAGGGAGTTAAGGAATTGAGTCTCTATTAAAAACTATGTTGTCTTTAGGCAGATCCGAAGAGTTCATATTCGGCTATGAAAGCTTAAGCAAACACTGCTGCTATTTCAGTAGCACAGGAATGGCAACGATTAGGAAAATCATCATTTTCTCTTTCCCTACAATTTTACCTAACCTTCAACTTTCTGTCTTTAAGCGTCTCACTTTTCTTTTTTGTTTCTCTGATTTCTTAGCACCTTGACAATTATCTGTATTTTTTCAGCCCTCTGCCTTTTTAGGGTTAAATTTAAATGCTGTTAATTGAAGGGGACCAGGTTTTACCTCTGTGAAGTCCTTCCCAAGTAAACTGACCTTACTAATCTTTCTCTCTTTGCTCTCTGAGTTTGGTGCCATGTTAGTTTAGTTTTTAATTATTTTTGGTTTTCTAGTGCACTTAGCAATAAGTGTCAGTATCCACTTACTCCACCAAACTATAGATTTCTATGTGATAGAGTCAAATAAGTTTGTAACAGACTGCATTAAGCAGGTTTTCTTCATGCAAGACTTCAGAGACCCTGTAATATGTCAGGATCCTATGGGGATGTCCAAGAGGGTACGGTGTAGTATATAGCATTTCACAAATTTATTTAACCTGAGAGCAACACAGGAGTGCAGAGTATGTTTTGGTAGATATGTGGTGATCCAAAGCATTCATTGTGATCTTGGAGGACCTGATGTAGGGAAGGGTGGGTGGAGCCTACAGGTGGGGGCCAGAGTCCACAGACAGCCCTCCCCTCCCCCACATGCCCTTTAGGGAGGGAAGGGCAGACTCTGAATGTGTTCTGAAACATGGTCAAGCTACTTTGGACACAGCTTGAAGTAATAGTAAATTAAAGGATTTTTAGTTATTTTACATGTGAGTTAATGGCTAACAAACCTTTTGTGAAAACCTTCCAGTAGTAATAACAATTTGTTTTCAATAAATGGTAGTGGTTATATGTATCATAGGTGGTTCACATATGTCTCATTTGACCTCAAAACAACTCTTCAAGATGGACATTGCTTTTTAAAAATTTTATCAATAAAGAAACGGAGGTCCTGAAAATTTAATCGTCTTCCCCAAGTATGTAAAGCTACTAAAATATACCACCGATGCAATTGATGGAAATAGTCATTTAAAAATAATGCCCTCAAAAATATATGCACATGTCTATTTTGTTAGTCAATTCTGAGTCTGTCTGAACAGTTTTCAAGGAGGCGATTGTAGTTTCATTGAAGTACAACATGACATTTAAAATTTCTAGGTTAGGAAATAGTGAAGTAAATCTAGCTGACCAATCTAGGACCTAATCTAGTGCTGTGTAAATAGTAAATATTTGTCAACTAAATCAAAGCATTTACTTTCTTCTGTGAACTTTATATGTAACTGTGAATTATTTGGAAATTGTGAGTTGCAGTGTGATTTTTTTGTCTACTGTCTTGTACATATTTTAGATATTTTATTTAATGACATGACAAAATGTTTATATTTTTTCCTCATTAATGACTGGTAAATTTCCTAAGGGCAGTAAATTTCAAAGCGGCATTTTCAGTCCTTATTTATTGGATCCCTCAGCAGCCTCTGGCACCGACTTCCTTCTTGCCATTTTTTTTTGGTGTCCATAATACAGATGTTTCTTCTATCTTTCTACCTGTACCACCTCTGCATCCCCTGCATGCATGAATGTCCTTTTAGGAGGGCCACTTAACGTTGGAGTCCTCACAGCTCAGCCTTCGGGACCTACTGTCTCTGTGGGTGAACTCTACCGACCTGTAGGTGACTCACAGCTTGTCACCGCTAAATGCACATGACTCGCTCATATTTCTAGACCAGGTCTCTCAGTTAAGTTCTAGAATTGAATGCTTCTCTGTATAACTTTTCTTTTGGATATGTCAAAAGCATCTCAAACTCAACATATACAAGATTGAATTTATGATCTTCCTTCACAGACCTGGCTGTCTACCAGTTTTCTTTGAAACCCAAGTCTTGCATGACACATCTTTTCCTCACCTTAAGCCAGGTTTGCAATGTCTTATCCAGTTCTGCAGATTTGCCCTCTCATAGCTGCCAAAGTAATCTATTATATCTCCATCTTCATCAGCACAACCTATGAAGTTAGCATCATCTCCTCTAGACTGTTGCAAGAGCATTTCCCTTCTCTTTTACATAGGACTGTTAAAACAAGATTGATAAAGATAAAAGGCATGATGACATATAGCACTCAAACTTGTATGTTAACTCTGTCCGAATACTATCTGTCTGGAGAGTGTTGAGAAGAATTCTGAATCCACATCTGAGCACAGTGGGAATGAATGACATATAACTGATTGGCAATATCTGCCCTTGGGGAGGAGTGTTATTATGGTTTGTTATTGCTGTTCTATTATTGGCATCTGATTTAAGTGTCTCGGCTATTATGTATGAAGTCTTTTGAAAATGGGCTTTGGAAAATTGATCTGTGTTAGATCTATAGTATGTAGGTAGATGTCAGCAATTATCAAGGAAATACAGAAACACGATAAAATGACTGATGTCCTGCAATCTACCTTCTTGTTAATATTTTCATCTCATTTATGTGTAAGTTATGATCCTGATGCTTATCCATAGCAAATTGCTTGCATATGGTGAAACCTAGAGAATCTGAAATCTCAGAATGGAAATGAAATAGCATTTCATTTCATGAGGAATCCTTTCATGAGGAAAGGATTATGTCATGGTAGGGTGGAAGAACTTACCCAGACCTTTTTGTTAGAGATGGAAGCCATCTCCTGAAGAAGGGAGAAGGTCATGTGTCTTCCATTTGGGCTGCTGTAACAAAATACCATACACTGGGTAGTTTCTAAACAACAGAAATCCATTTCTCACAGTTCTGGAGGCTGGGAAGTCCAAGATCAAGTCTCTGACAGATTCCATGTCTGGTGAGGGTCCGCTTCTTGGTTTGTAGAGTGGTGCCTTCTCACTGTGTCCTCGCATAGTGGAAGGGGCTACCTAGTTTTTTGGGATCTCTTTTGTCTGAGGTCACCAATCCTAATCATGAGGTCCCTGCCCACATGATCTAATTATTTCTCAAAGCCTTACCTCCATCACCTTGGGGGTTAGGATTTCAACATATGAATTTTGGGGGGACACAAACATTCAGTAGTTTAGAGAAAAAACCATGTAAGAGACGGGTAGACACTGACATGACCCTCACAAGGGTGAAAAACAATCTATTTTAAAATATTTTTAACAAAAATTTATCAGACCTTTTTCATTTAACTGTAATTCTTTGAGATATTTTTATGTTTGCATTCGTAGGTCAGCCTCGTTCTTGGCTACTTCAGTTTTACTTACACATTCCAGTTAAAATTTGTTTTGATAACATATAAAGCTGAAATGGTATAGATAATGCTCAGTACTTCAGACAGAATCTGAAATATTTGTTAGATAATGTGAAGGCTTCTCCAGTCAAGAAATTTGCCACTAGGTAACATCTCAAAATAAATGAGCTGTTAAAACAATAAAACCACATTGGTTTTAGACGGGTCTGTTCTCCATTGCACTGCTTCTTAAAACCCCTTCAAAACATCTGAATTCTTATGGTTCTTTATTGCTTTGAATTCTTATTGCTCATTCTTTTATGAGTTTTATTAAAAACTCTTAAAGGTCTTTAGGGCTTGTCTACAGAAAATATTTAGCAGTATGGAGTTGAATTAGATCTCAGAAAGTTCTTTAATCTGGTCTTTTGCCTGAAGAGGTCTTCAAATAAATTATTTCAAATGCTTACTTCCCATACCTAGAAAAGACCCAAGCAAATAAACCTTTGTTGTCTGAGAACACCTACTTCAGTGTTTGTTTACCCCTACATAATACAAAAAGGAAAAAAGTAACTCATGAAATAAGTTCTATAAAGTGTTAACTGAGTTGGAATGCTGTTTTGATGGTATTATTTTTATAGCTTTTTGTAAATAAATATTTCTGATGAATGTAACTGTTTATATTCCAGGTATTCCAAAATTTTTGTTTTCCTTCTTTTAGTAGCATATGAAAATTCCAACAACCTTTATGTTGCAGAAAAACTCATGTCATTTTTTTGCAGATGTGAACGTTTGTTCTTATTTTATTATGGGTACAATCAATGGTTCTCTAATGGTATTTTTTTAAAGAATGATTATATTTAGTAGATCCCAGCAATAAAATCACTATAATGAGGATTAAAAGATTGTAAATAAGAATAAGAATGTTATTAATCATCTAAATTAGTCATTTATAGCACATTCCTGTATCTGAAATATTTCCATAGGAAATAAGGCTAAAACACACATTTACTTATAATTAGACATAATATAAAACTTCTCTCATTATAATAGTTACTCAAATCCCAATTCAACTTAATTTCATTGGCTTTGATTTCTGGACTAAAAGCATTAAGCTTGAACTAATGAAAAATGTATAATATATGCATTCAGTTAAGAAGTAATTAGATACTCAATCACTCTTACAACACACCAGGGATTAGGGAAGAAGGAAGAAAAATGTGACTCAGTGTAGTGTGTAAAACAGTTTTGTTAATTAGTTTAGTGCTAATTGAGATTGAGAAAGTGTCAAAGTATTATAACAGAGGTTTACTTTTGAATAACTTTAAAGCTAAGTTCAGTGTTTCCTAATACTTCAGTGCAAAATTACATAGAAATTGCCAAGTTAGATGATTTATCCTGGAGTTTTGATCAAAGTTTCTATATTCATTCTAAGTTCTACATATCAGTGAGAGATGGGAAGGAAAGGAACTAGTGCGTTTTTATAACTTGGACACCATGCTGTATTTTATCTCATTTAATCCTCACAACAGTCCTGTGAGGCATGTATTTTTATTTTCATTTTAGAGATAAAGAAAACTGAGCCTGAGGGGGGTTGGGTAACTTGCTCACGGTCACAGCCAGTAACGCACAAAGCAAGGATTCAGACCCAGGTAGGTTCAACCACAAAGGCCAGGCTGAGCTCTTTACCGCACCACCTTTCACAATAACAAAGGGCAGACCATTGAGAATTTTCTTGTGTATCTTTGCCTCCTTGTCTCATTTAGATCGAGATTTCTGGGAAAAAAAGAGCATGCCGGTTTTTGTTTTTTGGTAACGTACTGCTAAAATACCCTCTAGGAGGGTTATGCTAATTTGTACTTGTACCATTGATTGAATATTTTATAGAAGGTATTTTTGCCATTTTTTGTCAATCATTCGGTATACTTTCCACCTTTTTCTCATCTCTCCTTTACTCTTCAGCTTGCTGAGATGTGTTCATCTCCATCTGTCTGTTGAAATTGCCATGGCAAAGGTCACCTTTGCTTGCTCTTGTCTCCAAATAGAACACATATTCATGGCAGAATATTCAAACAATACAGAACAAAACGAAGCAGCAGCGAGCACGTCTCAAGCCCTCCTGTCAGTGACAGCATCATCGGCACCCGTGCACCTGGGGGCCCTGAGCACGGTGGGGAGTGGCCCGAGTTCCCTTCTGACTCCACCGCTAATTAGTTGTGTGACCTTGAAAAAGTTACTAATATCTCTAAGTCTCGTCGTCATTTAAAAGAAGGCCGTGATATTAATAGTATCCACCTCGTAGGACTGGTTGTGAAGATAACAATGAGATAATGCAATTAAAGTGTTTAACATGTTTCTGGTCCACAGTGTAAGTATTCAATAAATGTTATCTTTATCATTATTATTCTCTCTTTACATATGTATCTCACATGGATATGTAGATATATGATGCTCCTTATAAGATAATACTGTGCATGCTGTTATTCTGTCAGCTTGATGATATACCTTTTCATGTTGTTTATATGCTTCATAGTTTTAAATGGTTGTACATAAGTTGCTTTTAAGTATGTGCCAAAATTTATTGAGCTTTTCCTCTGTTATTGTACTTTTAGCTAATTTCCAGTGTTTTGCTATAATCAACAATACTGGGGTTAGCGACTTGTTTCCTTAAAAAATTCTTTGTAATGAAATTACTGGGTCAGAGAGTGTTACTACGATATGTATGCACATTGCTCACCCCAACAGCTGAACAGTTCATACTCCCACTAACCGTGTGCCAAACAACGCTTTCCACCTTCTCCAACATCGAATGTTTTGAATTTTTTTTTATCCTGGCCAATCTCATTACAAATGGCTGCTTTACATTATATTTAATAGTAAGTCCTGTGAATACTTGGTACTATTTTTGATTTTCCTGTTCTGTTCCATTAATCTGTGTATTCATGTGCATCAACTGCAATGTTTGTGGCATTAGTGTAGGTTTCAGTGTTTGGTAGGACAAGACCCCTTAGCTAATCTCTTCTGCATACTTTTCCTGGCTAGTTTCAGATAAACTATTTTATCAGAAGGATAAAAGTAAAGAACAGAGGAAAAGGGGGTGAGAAAAAGAAAATGAGAGAGAAAAATAAGGAAAAAAGGAAAAGGATGCTGGTAGAATTTTTTAATTTGCATCAAATTTATGATTTAAGGAGAATTGATACCTTTATAATATTAAATCTTTCTATCAAGGAAAAATAGATCTATGTTTATTGAAGTTTTTTAAATGTCTTTTTTACAAAGCTTTATAATTTTCTCTTCTCACTAAATGTACTCTGAGTTGCGCATTTGGGTTTTGGAGTCAGCTGGGGTGTGGCTCGCTGGGGAACACAGCACCTTCACTTGCTGCCCCACAACTTGGGCAAATCATTGATATTCTTTCAGCCTTGGTTTCCTCATTTATGAAGTGGAGATATTGAGAGTCACAACCTCCTAGGGATATTGTGAGGATTAAATGAGATAGGGTAAAAGGCACAGCACGGTGCTTAATGGAGTGTTAGCATTCATTGAATGTGAGCAGTTACTTTTGTTATGATTATTATTATCATCATTGGCATTGTTGATTTTGCCCAGTATCTTTTTCCATTATATTTTTACATTGGCTAACATTTTTTCATTGAAAACATAATTGATTAGATTTGTCTCTGGCTTTCTTACCAACCTTTTATATAGTTCCCAGTAAGATTTTAACTGATTATTTTTAGTTGTCTAGATAGACCGTGATAACATCTGTAAATAATGGCAATTTTATTTCCTACTTTATAATTTTAATACTTCTTATTTCATTGTACCATCTAGTAATTCCAGAATAATGTTAAATAATTAATAATGACATCTGGCACCTTTTCTTATTTCTGATATGCTTGGATCTCTTATTTCCAAACCCAGTGGCATGTTTCCCACTCTCTCCTTTTGAATCTTCAAAAGACTTTGACACTCTTGACCTCTTCCTTTCTTTTTCTCCTTTCCCTTTTTATTTTCCTTCCTCATGACCTGATGCTGTTATTAGTGAGTATGTTAAAAAGGAAGGCTATATTCCTTTACATGAAATGGAAGGGCATTTGATTTTACCCTGTTTTGTGAATGGCAGTATTGTAGGGGAATGTGAAAATATAGACATAACCAGACATTGACTCTCCCCTGATGAAGCAAGCTCACAGCCTCGTGTGGGGGGTAAATCGGGTCCACGGCTAACTCCCGGTCAGAGCAGCACGGGCCAACTGCCTGAGGTGGTGTTCCACTGGTGTATGGGGGAAAGAGCCCACTCTGAAGTAGAGTTCTCATTTCTAGCATATTGCTATTTCTTAAAAGACTCTTATTTTGGAGATTTTATAATGAATTATTACACTAAAAGAGGGATGCTAAATGGGTTATCAATTAGCTGGGCCAGATTCACTGGAACTTACGTCAGCTCTTTGACCGGCAGTGGCCTCTGAGGAGCAGGATGTGTGTGCACACGTGCTTATTTATTTTTGGTGGCTTTTCAGGAAATTCTCCAGTAGTGATTTGATTTGCTCTCATTCCCCAGGGTCTCTTCACAGAAGATAATTTAAGATTCAGAAATAGTCATATGAAAGATAACATCTGTTATAATTATATTGAAAGAGAATGATTTAGAAGACTCCTTAGGCTGTGGCCACGTTTCAAGGTTATTATGAACAATGGTCATTGTATAATAGAAAATTTCCCTTTATATTTCAGCTTTCTTATTATTTAGATGTAGATAAATGGGTATTTGGAGGAAATCCTAAAGGGGAGAAATTCAGCCTTATTACCTTTGTATATTCAAAGTGTCACTTCATTAGATTGTTGTACCAAATATGTTTATATTCTGATGACCAAGTAATACAGTTTTTGTAAAAACCTTAGAAAAATGCACAAATGCGTAAAAGGGAACTTCTGTTTCAAATGATGATCATGGATTGAAGATGGGCACTTGATTTTGTTTCTACCACAGATTGCATTAAAAAAACAGGAAAGAGATTTTTTTTTTGAAGTGCATTAACCCATAAGGATATAGAAAGCAAGAGTGGAGACAACAGCAACAATATTTTGGAAGCTGGAAGCAGATGGTTATGCGGTAATAGATTTAGCAGATGTTGAGAAACAAGCCTGTTGACATGATGGAATTTTTCAAAGTCCCAGGAACCGGTGATGACACATTTCTGAAAGCTGGAGTGGAAGGAGGCTGAAATTATCTGTATTGGTTGAGAACTGTTTGAGAAGCAGTTACATCTCCTAGTTTCCTCCCAAGCCTTAGTGTATGTCTGGAGATACGTATCTTCTGGAGATGACAGAGAGTCTCTGTTGGAGGGGATGTAGACACAACTGAGTGAATAAATAACATTCCCATACTTCATGTCCCCCTCCAGTATACTGGCAGAAAGGCCCTACTCTCCAGACAGGGCACGGGAAGTGTCTTCTCTGGAGGATCTGACCAAGCCAAGGGACTTCTCTGCAGAAATGCACCAGTGGCTCATCCTGGTGTGGGTGTGACAGCCAAGCCTCCCCTGTGCCCTCAGCCTCCACTCTGGTTTTGTTGAAGCAGTTGTTTCTCACTCTGAGGTATGAGCTGTTAAGAATATTTGAAAAATCCTGTAATATGAGCCCAAAACAAACAGAATAATGCAAGTTAAAATAAATACCAAGAAGAGAAAAATCATAAAGAAGTCATGATTCCTATCTTTGGAGAGGTAAGGAAAGAAATTGCAACCATGAAACAAGAACATGATGTTATTAAGGAAAGGAATATACAGAAAACACAGAGCTTTTGGAGATTGAAAACGTGATAGCAGAAATGAAAAATTCTGTGGAAGAATCAGAAGACAGAATTGAAGAAACTTCTCAGAATAGAACAAAAGGCAAAAAGATGAAAAATAGAATAAGGGAAGAAAATTAGCGGACCAGTCTAGGAGGTCCATTATGCACATAATAAGAAAGCTAGAGAGAGAACAGGGAAAATGGGGGAAAGGAACCCAACAACAAAATCCTTCAAAACATTTTCCTAGAACTCAGGAGCGTAAATGCACAGATTGAAAGGACCCACCGAATTCCCAGCACAGTAGACTAAAATATACCCACACCGAGGAACCATCATTGTGAAACTTCAGGACACTAAAAGAGAAATTATAGACAGGCCAAAACCAAAATAACAAGCAGGTCAAAGTCAAGGAACCTGTTTTTGTTTGTTTGCTTGTTTGTTTGCTTTTTTGAGATGGAGTCTCACTCTGTCTCCCGGGCTAGAGTGCAGTGGTGTCATCACAGCTCACTGCAATCTCCAGCTCCTGGGTTCAGGTGATCTTCCTGCCTCAGCCTCCTGAGTAGCTGGGACTATAGGTGTGAGCCACTGTGCCTGGCCCTTTGTTACACTTTTTAATGCATGCACACACACACATTTTCTGCAAGTTTGCTTTGGGCTAGGTATTGATTGGGTTGGACCTTGGGAATACAGTGCAGATGAGACCAAGCATGATTCCATCCCATGAAGACTTTCTCTGAAACACTAGAAAGTAAATTTCAAAGATGTGTGGAAAATTCACATTTATGTTGATGCACGGTACTGTAGTTTAATTTTTAGCTAGTGAGATGTCTTTAAAATCAACTGAAACCATTACTAGCAGCTCAGTTATGTGCCTGGGAGGTACTACGCTCTGCACATATTCCTGGTATATTACATCCTCACACGCTCCCCAGAAAGTAGATACTGTTTCTGAGGCTCAGAGGGGCAAGTAAGTTGCCTAAAATCTTACAGAAATTGGGTGAAAGAGCTGGGATTTGAACGTGGGTCTCTGATTCCAAATCCATAGCCCAGATTGTGATAGATTGGAACATTTTTCCAGTTAATCTATTCATCTGGTATCTGTAGTAAAGATCAAGTATACATGGCAGGGGATAATAGGAAGATCATCTTCAGAGAGCCTTGGCATTGGAAGGTGTAATTTTTTTTTTTTTGTTGTTAGAAAAATATCTGGTGGGGAGGGGAAGCTCAATAATCATAGGGTATTATTTTTAGTTTCCTCTGTGAGGGAGATTTTAGCTGAGTGAGTACCTGCATTCACCAGCAGATTCCACACGCAGGTAAATGAGAATTCATTTGGCATTTACTGAGAACCCCTTGAATCATGCCCCAAGAGCTTCAAAAATGAATGGGATGTCAACAAGCATGGGCATCTGTTGCACTGTGGATCATTCTAAATGTTAGAATTATTCTGCTTTGGGTTAAGACCTGGCCTTGTACAAGTACAGTGACTGTATGTTTACCTACCCATCTTTTGTTTAATGGATGTTTTGGACCATGGTAGCTTAATTTTTAAAGGATTGAATATATTCTTAAAATGAAATTTCATTTCATAAACTTAGAATATATGCCTCTGAACCAGCCTTTCCCGAATGAATTCTACAGCACACTGGCCTTCCAAAATGTTTGATAAATCAAGAGGTGACTGTCCACATATGTCTGTAGCATCCTGGTTGTAATATCTTCTGTATGGAGATCACAGTGCACATTAACATGTTAGAGACTCTGAGATGGTTTTGAATTAAAGAGCCATTTTATCAGTCTCTATGATTTTTTTGAACATGGATTCATTTTTTGCAACCACTGGACACCAGGTTATTTCCTTTTGAGAAAATTCATACATTATGACCTTTAGGCACCATTAGCTCTGAAATGCTGTGATTTTATAATTTGGTCATCAGTCAGTTTCATGTACTTTTGGTTTATGATTTGTGGATTTATAATAGATACATACATAAACAATTTCTGTTTTACCTTTGAAATCCTATTTTTGAGGCATAATCTTAAAGATTTGATCGGTGAGGTAATTAGGGAGATGTTGGTGAAAGGTTACAAAATTTCAATTAGATAGGAAGAATGAAAGATCTATTATATAAAATGGTGACTGTAATTAGCAATATATTGTATTCTTGAAAAGTGCTACGAGAGTAGATTTTAAGTGTTCTCACCACAAAAAGGACAACTATGTGAGGTAATGCATATGTTAATTAGCTTGAGTTAGGCATTCCACAATGTATATATATTTCAAAACATGTACATAATAAATATATACAATTTTATCTGTCAATTTAAAATAAAAAAAGTAAAAATTTTGAAAAAGATTTGATTGTGACTATCTTATTTGAAATGTAGTTTGGAAATATATAACCCAGAATTATAAATATTTTCTAATATTTCCAGAAATTCTGTATATTTGTATGTACATATGTATCCATGTACGGACATGTGTGTATATATATATATATACACACACACACATAGGCACATACACAGATAGATACCTATACACCATACATGGATAATTCTGAAGTATTCTGTTATAATTTATTAAGGAAAGGAGGCCATTTTTAGTTTGTGTCCAGTTTTTTGTTGCAGTGAATATCCTTGTACATAAGATCTTTGTATGACTGGATGATATCTGTATTATAAGTTCCTAGAATTGTAATTCTGAGTCCAAAAGTATGTGCATTTTTAATTTTAATAGGTATTTATTGCCTACAAGATTGGACTAGCTTACGGTGGGCAACTGATGAGAGTGCCAATTTCCCATTGTCATTGCTGGCAATGCCAGCTTAACATCAGCTAAATCAGTGATGCTGAACTAAAATCTTAGCTGATGTCATTTTCTTATATGAGAAGCATGTTATTTTTTTACCTTAAAAAAGTGCTATTGTCTGATGTATTATTTTACTTTATTATTTAACCATTTGTTTAATAGAATTGTAAAGTTGTTTGGGTACTAGAAATAACTGGTCTGTGTGCTCTTGAGTTACCATCCCTCTGTGATTATTACACAGGAAATTAATGACAGTACCTTAAAATTTTACTTCTATTTATTATTAGACATGATGTACAAATTTATTTTTCATAAAATAGCTTAAACAATGTATTATAAAATATAAATGCTTTATATAATGTAAATATAAAATTTATTTGTTTTGGTTGAAATGTATTTGTTTCTGTGAAATTTTGCTTTCGTGGATTTTGCCATACGGTTAACTTTGTGGAAAAATTGCAGTAATAACAAACTTGTGCATGAGGATATTTTTGAATTTCCACATTTTCTTATCATGAATTTTTAGTTTTTACTATCTCTTTTTGGAGCGTAAAAAGACTTTTCAGTTTGCTGTGGAAGAATGTCAGTAACTAATTAATTCATTCTTTTTTGCCTAAAGGAGGAAGACAATAGTCCCATAGTGCATTTGGATGAGAAACAGAATTTTTGAGCTGCTTCATTTTATCCTCAAAGCCTGCATTGTCTGTCTTCATGTAATCCAGCTTTGATGGACATCTGTGACAGTTGCCTGTACACATGCTGTAATGAAATATTAGAAGTGGCTGCACATTCCAAAGAAACCCCATATTATATATCTGCATCACTACTGCTAGGATCCATATTTTTGCACATACTGTTTATTGTGTTTGTGTAGAAGTAATAAAACTAGTTTCCAGAATTGTTATTAATATGAATATATATCATGTGTTAATACTGAGAACAGGAAAAATACATTTCTGGTGTTATTAATTCATCACTTCCCGTCTCCAAGAGAAAATTCACTCATTCAGAGACTAGTGTAATTCTTCATAATGAAATAAGAGTTTTGATCAAGAACATCACAGAACTTCACAATGCAATGTGAAGGATTAGTAAAAATTAAGTCTCGTTATTTTCCAGTACCCATACCACAATTAATGTCAGGCTGGTTTGTGATGGAAAACATTTTGGGAGTTAATGCAACAACACAATACTCACTTTATGTATTACTTTCTTAGTTAAAGTATTTAAGTGAGTATATGAATCTAATCATATTTATCTGACATATTTAAAGCTGTGGTTTCTAGGAATTTGAGAAAGATATAAGAAATGGGATACAATGAAGGTGGGTACAATGTACCAGGAATACCTTTTTTTCCATCAATAGAAGTATACATTTAATAGTATTCTTTATTAATTCAGTGTTGTATACTTTGTAAGACCTTAAAATATTTTATTCCATGGATTCCATTTCTTTAGTATGTTAAGATGTTTCTTTCAAAGATGACTAATAATATCCTCATTTTAAGTGCTATTAGCAAATTTAAGCATATACTTAGTTATAGTTAGATGTGACAGAATGAGATAATTTATGTAAAGTAGTAGAGTACCTGGCACTAAAGCAAACAATAAATATTATTGTTATAATTGTTGTTGGAGAAGTCATGATGTCAGTAACAGTCCCAATTTGGAGGGATTTTGTGATACAAAATATCTAAGTTGGAAATAGAAAACAGATGGAATAAGTACGTGTTCAAAGGTTTTAGATGTGTTGAGTAGAGGTTGTTAAAATGGAAGCATTAAATGCAAATAAAAATCAACCCAGATATCCCTGAAATGGAAGCAGAGAAGGTTCTTCATGGAGTCTTGGAGAGCGAGAGCAAGGCGCAGAGCTGTGGCGAAGTGAGGAAAAGTGGGAGCAGCCAGCAGCTCTGTGCCATGTTGGGGCAGCACAGGCAGAGCCTCTGAAGCACATTTTTTGTAGTTCCTGGTGTACAACAATTGAGGAAATGGCAAAGCATGATTACAAAACTGTGACATAAACATTTGCGTCGTGCGGACCAGCACTGCTACCCTTCACATGGCAGACATTGGCTACAGGTTGTAGCCTCATTTGTAGTTACCATCAAAGACTAGACTGGAGGCTTTCTGTGAATGAGAGACCAGACGTGTGGTGCTCCTGGCACTCCTTTGGTAGACCCTGTGGTCAAGCCCTGGAACAAAACAGTGCACAGCTACCAACGTCTCCACTCCTGACCAGGTTGGTACTGAGCAGCTAGGGACTGTTCTTGGACTGAACTTCTGTTGCTTCTTGCAGCCCCCTGCCATCTTTCCTTGAAATATACAAAATAAATATAACAAACTCTAATTCAAATGGCTTTCAGGGTGGTATCTAGTTTTTTTTATTTTATTTCACCCTTTCAAAATGTGTGTGTGTGTGTGTGTGTGTGTGTATGTACTGAAGCAATCAAATTACTATATATTGTCTGCATTAAAACTGAGATTGTATGGAGGCTTAATATTCTTTAATATAGAAAACCTTTTCATCCTGCAGTTAGGTACCTCAGACCCAGAATATGAATGCTGTTTACAGTGTGCTTTTGTAGGAGGGAATTTGAAAGGGTGATTTGTCAGTCAACAAAAATGCAAAGAACTGATCTCAAATCTATCCTGTTTTGATGGTGAGATGGGAAAGGAAAGTAAAAGCTATGTGATGGATCCTGAAATTGGGGAAGGAGCCTCCCAGAGAAATATTTGGAAGGGATTAATGACAAATTTCATAGATCTTGAAATTTAGGGTAGATTTTGTCACAATTTAAGAAAACAATAAACTGAGATGCCTTTTCCCATGGCTTATAAACGTTTAAGTGCCTCTGATTTGGTAATTAACGTACTGATGGTGTGCATAGTAATACTGTTGTCAGAAGTTTTGCCAATTAAAATAATTTGAGTCATCTCTTTTTTGTTCAGCAGTATAGCTAAAGGCTTGCCAATTTTGTTGACCTTTTCAAAGAACCAAAATTTGCTTTTGTAGGTTTTCTCTATTGTGTTTCTGTTCTCTATTTCATTAATCTCTGCTCTAATCTTTATTATTTCCTACCTTCTGCTTGCTTTGTATTTAGTGTGTACTTTGTCTAGTATCTTAAGGTGGAAAGTTAGGGTATGGATTTGAGGTTTTCTTTTTTAATGAAAGTATTTACAGTTGCACATTTTTCCCTAAGCATTGCTTTAGCTGCATCCCATAAGTTTGGGTATGCTGTGTTTTTATTTTTGTTCATCTCAAAGTATTTTCTAATTTGCCTTTTGGGGGTTTTTTTTTTTTTTGACCCAATGTCAAACTTAGGAGTTTGTTTAATTCCTACATATTTATGAATTCCCAGATCTGTTATTGATTTATGATTTCCCTGCATTGTGGTCAGAGAATACTCTATATAATCTCAATCTTTTTAAATTTATTGAGACTTACTTTATGGCCTAGCATATGGTTTATCCTGAAGAATGTTCCATGTGCACTTAAGAAGAATGTGTGTTGTGTGCTGTTGTTGGGTGATGTGTTCTGTAGACGTCCGTTAGGTGTCTTTGACTTGCAGTGTTGTTCAAGTCCTCGTTTCCTTGTTGATCTCCTGCCCAATTTTCATCCATTATTGAAAGTAGGGCACTGAAGTTTGACTATTATTGTTGAATTGTATCTTTCTTCAATTCTATCAGGTTTTTCTTCATGCATTTTGGTACTCTTGTTAGGTGTCTATATGTTTATAATTGTTATATCTTTCTGATGGAATTACCCTTTTATCATTGTCAAATGTCCCTTTTTACCTCTAGTAACATTTGTTGCTTTAGTATATACTTTGTCATGTGTTACTATAGCCACTCTGGCTTTCTCATAGTTGCTGTTTGCATGATATATCTTTTTACATCCTTTCACTTTGAACTTATTTATATTTTTGAATCTTTTTCTTTTTCTTTTTTTCCCCTTTTTTCTTTGAAATCTTTGCAGCCATATATTTTTGAATCTAAAGTGTGTCTCCTGTAGACAATATACATTTGGCTCTTGCTTTTCAATAAAACCTGAAAATCTCTCCACCTTTTAATTTAACCTATTCACATTTAATGTTATTGTTGACGTAGTTAGATTTATGTCTGCCATTTTGCTTTTTGTTTTCAACATGTGTTGTGTCTTTTTGTTGTTGTTCCTCTATTCCTACTCTGTTGCTTTATTTTGCATTAAGTGAATATTTTCTAATATTTAAATTTTTTCAATTTTTTTTCAGTTTTGTTGAGTTTAACTTCTTAGTGGTAGCTGTAGGGCTTATCGTACACATGCTAATTTATCAGAATCTATTTATGCTAACTGGATTACAGTGATTTCTTTAGTTACTCCTAAATAGCCTTACTACTATCTTCCCCCATTTTGTGCTATTATCGTTATATATCTATACATGCTACAAACCCAATAATACATTGTTATAATTTTTACTTTATATAATTGTAGTATATTAAAGAAGCTGAGCAGAGAAAGGAGAACAAATTATATTTATAAAATTTCTTCTAATAACTTTCTTATTTACTGTTTCTATTTTCACTTTGTGGATTTCAGTTACCAACTGGTGTCATTTTCTTACTCCAGTACTTTCTCCTCATCTCCCTTCTGCATGTTGTCATTGTCAGTCACATTTCTGCTAGGCCTAAAGTATAATTATAAAATATTGTTTTATACAATTACTTTTTAAATAAGAGAAGGAAGACATATGCATTTATACTGTCTTTTATAATTACGTAATTACATTTACTAGTGTGCTCTGGTTTTTGGTGTTGATTCAAATTAGTGTCTGGGGTCATTTGGTCATTTGGTTTCAGGCTTGAAATCTTTTTTTGGTGATTTTTATAAGACAAGTCTGCTACCAACAAATCCTCTTAGTATTTGTTAATATGGAATGTTTTTAATTCACCTTCATTTTAGAAAGATAGTTTTGCTGAATATAAAATTTTTGGTCAATGGTTGTGTTTTTTTTTTTCTTTCAGCCTTTTGAATATTATATCCCATTGCCTTCTGGCCTCCATTGTTTCTGATGAGAAAACATCAGAAACAGCTATTAAACTTAATGGGGTTCTCTTCTTCATGACAGATCATTTTTCTTTTACTACTTTCAAATTTTTTCTTTTGTCCCCAGGATTTGTACTATGATATACCTGGGTATGAATCTGTGTTTATTCTGCTTGGAGTTTGTTGAGCTTCTTAAGTATGTAAAGTGAATTTTTTTAAATCAAGTTTGGGATCTTGGAGCCATTATTTCTTTAAATATTTTTTCCACTTCTTTCTCTGGCTCCTCACCTCTCCTTCCGGTACTCTAATTATGCATATATTAATGCACTTAATGGAGTTCCATATTTCCCTGAGCATCTGTGTTCATTTTTGACCTATTTCCTCACCACCCATCTGGGGCTTTTTGTTGTTGTTATTTGCTTGTTTATTTATTCAATTACTGGGCTATACTAGTTTAATTGAGTCTATTGCTCCTGTAGTGTGAAGTCTATAATGTGGTTCCTCAGAGATTGCAGCCCTGGGCATGTGTGCAGTCAGTAATTTAACTGGGCTCTCTTTGTCTCTTTCCTTGATTTCTCTGCTAAGCTTTTTGTTTTCATTGGTGTTACACCTAGCTGTTAGGTTCCACTAATTGCTGGCTGATTGGTCTACTCTTTATGGCAATGCTCCGGGGCATAAATTGCTCCACATTTGACTTAATTATATTTGGGCCCTTTTGCAGGGGCATATCTGAGGCCAGTCTTTAAGGTTTGTTCTGACCCAGAAGCATTCTTTTTGGTTGTCACTTTCCTTGGTTCTCTCTGATAAATTACCTGGCCTACAATTTAACTTATTGTCCTTATACAGCTGATAGCCTCCTCTTAATTATTTGCCATAAAATTTTCCATTGTTTTCCAGGGCACTCATAGGCTTGAACTTCCCAATACTCTGTTACTGATAAAATCAGTTATTTTGGATAGAGCTTTGGTGCTCTTTCTTCTTATTGACTGCCTCATGCCCTGGAAAAAAAAATCTTTGAGCCACAGCTTCAGTGATGTGGTTTAGGGATAGTGGCTTACTTCTGATGGAAGGACATTCATCTTTGCAAACAGGGCTCTGAGTGGGGGCTACTGCCTCTGGTCTTTGTGGTTCACCTCTCCCAGAATGAAACCTCCACCATATGAGTGAGTCAGTGTAGAGGTGATCAAGGCCCCAGTATTCTCAGCATGCTGTGCCTGGCATAGAACCTCAGTTCTGTTAGTTGAGGCTGGATGAAAGACGGGGGCTCATGACCTCTTGGTCACAGTACCCAGCTTCTGCATCCTTTTTGGAGTCCCTTGACTGGGAGCTGAGGAAAGAGAGTGCTCTATATTCTTAGTCACATCCTCCAACGAGTGGAGTTTTAATCATCCTAGGCTGGGGTGGGGGAAAGGAAGAAGTGGATTAGTGGCTTGAATTTCAAATCAAATACTCTCACTGTTCTTACCGAGATTTAGTAGATTTTCTTGAATAAATGTTTCTCCAATTGCTGTATGCTCTTAGGACAATTTTCAGACATTTTATTTTATTTTATTTCCACCAGTTATGGTTGTTCACTGGGGAGCAAGTCTGTGGAGATCCTCATGCTGCCATCCTGGGCATAATTCTCTGTCATTTAAGATAATACATTACTCAAAATATTAGACTCTCAGTTGTTTTTTGGAATTTTCATTTGAATAATGAAATAATGACACATTTCTCAAAATGTGTCAGATATCATCATTAGGATTAAGGGTAGGCTCATGCTTTTTGATGGTTTAAAGTTTAAAAGGGAATGTTTCCTAAAATGAAAATGAAGTTGACATAATATAATGTTAGTCATTAACTTACTGAGTTAATTACCCTGAAATTTTATCTTTGTTTTATTTGTTTTAATGAATTAACTAAAAATGATTAATTAGTATGTGCTAATTAATGATTTTTAAGTCTTAAGTTCATAGAAAACCCCAAGATGGCACATGCATAAATAGACATCCATATAAACCCCATTTTCTTGAGAATACTAATCACTTCTATTAAACTATATTAATGTGGCAAGTATTGACGCAATGAAAAGAAAGCTATTAATTAACTACACTTTATAATCTTGGGTCATAGTGTAGAGTATTATGAAGAAGATGAGGTGTTATTCACCGATGATGTAATACAGCCTTAAGGATTTGTACGAGGAAATAGCCTTCTCTTTTTTTCTGTTTCCTTCTTTTGTGTACAGTTGTTTCCTGTGGTACTTTGTATAAAACTCTTACCCGGCACTCACTGAGGACGTGAGGTGGTGAGTTGTGACGGACCCTTCAAACAGTTTTAGGAAACATAGAAACAATGCAGAAGATTTTAATACAGAAAATTTTAAATGTGAAGCCTTGTGCTGTGTTACATTTAGATTATGTCTCCAGGAACCATACTAGAAACTTTACACTTTAGGTTGCTCAGGAATGCCCATTTGGATATGATACTCTTGAGTCTGAAGAGACTTTTCCATTTCTGAAACTTGTGGAGCCTGTGATATATAACCCCTCGCTGGAACACTGTGGTTGGAATGAGTCAGCAGCCCTCAAGAAAGTTCTCAGAGCTGCTCCAAAGAACTAGACCTGCTTGTTTTACTCCCTTTGGATCGGATTCATTTTCAGAATAACTCAACTGCACAATTCCTTTGATTAAATTTGATTGCTTTCAAATTATATTGGAATTCAGTCAGCTTCAATAGGAATTTTCCTGTGAAAATAATATATTAGAATCTTGTCCAAAGGGATTTTTTCACAAATGCAGATCAAAGTCTATATAGTGCATGAAAAAGTTTTATCTTCTATAACATGAAGATACTTCTTTATGACATACACGGAATTTACAGTATTATTATAGCACAAGACTGGGATGAAAATTGACCCCTTGAAATTTCAGTCATATTAAATAAATTTCTTTGCAAATACTTTTTAAACAAATCTCATTTGAAGGAAATAATCTTAATATAAAAAACTCTATAATATACATGGTTTCTTTTTCCTGTCCTCTCTCACTTATAGCAATTATCTTCATATGACGTAGTTCCAAATAGTCAGGAAATATATATGAAACTTTATTCCAAAAAAATAAAATTCACACTCATGTCCAGTGAAGTGTCTTTCATGATGGTTTTGCAGAAAGGGAACTGCCTCTAATTTTAGGCTCAGTAGTCATGAGGGCCACGCTCACCCTTACACATGCTCTGAAACATGAAGCCATTTGGGAAAAATAGGGAGTGACCAAGTCAGAAAAGTCTGTCGTTCTACAGAGTTTTATTTTCTGAGTCCACAGGAAGGAAATGGGAACACAGTTCTTGTAGGTAAACTGGTCTTCCTAGAAAGAGGAGTTAATGCTTCCAGAGCACAAGGAGATGATTTTCTTATTTATACAAGTATGAGAAAATGTCCTAAGTGGCACTTTGTTGTGAGAGACAAGTAGCAGGTGAGCAGTTAACTCCAAGGAACAGTACATCTCACATAGGTTAGGACCCTTATTACTGCTAGTACGTACCCAAAGCTATGTATTTGAAACATTTTATGGACATTGATTACGCCTATTATTTCTCAAGGGGGTCTGACCCTTGGGCTCCAGCCTTACATTCCTCTGCTCTCAGAGCCTCCCTGAGAAGAGTATTAAGCCCATTATTGCTAACTTAAACACATCTTCATCAAGAACACATTTTCAGTACTATCTTTGGAGGCCTGCTTTACTTATTTTTACCGTTGCATGCATTTGTATTTATCGAATACATTTTATTACCGTAACTACTACATTATGGAAATTAGTTCAAAGAAGGTAGACAATATTTGAGCTAACAAACAGGGTTTTTTTCTTTCTTTCTAAATCACCTCTTAAAAACGGGCCAGATAGGACGATATATTTGAAATCTGGGATTTCTTAATTCTGTCCTCCCTCTAATTTAGCCAAGGGAAACTTCTTTCTTTTTTTTGACCAGAAAGAAATATGTGTTAAATATGTGTGTGGTCAAAGAATAGTTGTTTATATTTTGACTTCATTAAGGATCTTGCACAATACTGTTAACAAAACAAGCTTTCCCCAATACCATCAGTTTCCGTCGTCCCCTTGTGAGGCAGGAAAATAAGTAACAGGAAACTATGGCACTCACATCTCCTCTCGCTGAAATGTGCAAGGGACACCTCAGCACAAACAAGTGGAGGACAAAAAGCGCCTCTAAGCAGAAGGTGGTACATGTAACATGAGAATGCTCCCGGCGAAGGTGCAGAAAATCAAGAAGCTGCGGAAAATTCACAAGGGGAGCAGAGGATTTCTGTGCAACCAGCCTCCAGTGGAGAAATGGGGAAGATAGGGGTTAGTGCCTTAGAAGAATCAGGGTGGTATTCGTAATACTGTTCTCTGGGCACAGTTTTGTGACTAACTCCAGGTAATATGGTCACATCATGTCATACAGTTAGATGGGCGGGCAATATAGAGATTCAAGGCATAGACTAGAGCCAGACTCCGTGATTTGAATCCTGGCTCTGAGTCCTACGGGTGATGTGTGACCTTAGGCAATGTGCTTCATCTCGTTGGGTCTCAGTTTCTTTATCTTTAACCTCAAGATGTGACTCTTAAGATGTTTGTTTTTATTTTAGTACTTGTAGGAATATCTGAATAAGTGTTTACTATTATTACTCCATCACTCATAGGAATATCTAAGCTATTAGAGAAGCCCTTTTACCATACAGTTATACTTAATAGTTTTCAAAAGCACTCATTCAACAAATTTTTATTGAGCACAATTAAAAGTTCCAGGCACTGTGCTAGGTGATAGTAATATAGACGTGAATGAGGCAGACAAAAATCCCTGTGCCCTTGTGGGGTCAGCAGACACTGAGTGGGTAGTGAGTTGGCTGCCTGGGTGACCTCAGCTGGCCACTCCATTCCCCTCTCTTCCTGGAAACTTGACAGTGTACGTACTTCTGTGTTTGGCCTCTAGCATCCCAGGCTCCACTGCACAAAAGGCCCTGATCCCTTTTATCTTCCCAGGTCTCATTTCCTATCCAAGGTGACTGACAGGAATGACATCCAGTCACAGCTTCTCATTGCTTAGATCACCAGGAGGAGGATCTTCTCGAACCTGTAATGGCAATATGGTAAAATAGCAAATGTGAAGAACTCTCATGACATTACTGAGATAATATAGACTAAAGAACTGTGTGGTGATTTCATTGCCTCACCTTGTATGATCTGCATTAATTCTGTCATGAGAATAAGTAGGACCAGCCTTGCGGTTCTGTGCCCTCCTCATGAAGGGTAGCAGGCCCATGTGTCCATGGATGCAGGAGGTGCTGCCACACGCCAGTGGCCAAGAGCCTGGGGCTGCTGGAGCAGGATTGTCCAAGGTCCCACTGACACCACTGTTATCTTGCTGCTTTTCTTTCTCACTTACTTTTTCTTTTTGCAAAGATAACCATTCTGGGGCCCATCTGCTCCACCTAGAACCCTCTGCACAGTCAGCCATGGATCACCCTCTGCAGCTTGTGCCTGTGTGAGTATATGCCCAGGTACCAAGAGAGGATTGTCATGAGGTGCTTCTCACCCTTTTTACTTCCCACACACTAGACACCAAAAGCAGCTGTATTGTTTAGACGGGTCAATCTAGAATAGGTGCTTGAATATCAGAATTCTTGAAGGAAGATGATGAAATAGTTCATGGAGGAGGAGTGAAACCGTATTTTGAAATGAGGAATAAATACAACTCATTATATGTAATTTTGTATGCTATTGTCTATTGGTGAAGGCAAGTAATTTTAAAAGTTAACTATGCCTGCTTCTTCCATGTGAGGCAGAAATAGTCATTCAAGGGTAAAACTCTCTTGTGCTTCAGAATCACTGAGGGACCTTCTCTGAAAGATGCAAATGTAGGCAACTAGGCACTCATTGCTTGTGGAAAGAGCTCAGCAGAACAAAAGGCTACCTCTCCTCTGGTAAGGAAAGGCTAGGGAAGAGTTGATGCTATTTGTGTAAGAAGCGAGGGTCCTTCTGGGAGGAGGGAGCTAAGAAGAGTCTTAACCAAGTTTTAAAGTTAGGAAAACCTGTGTGAGTTCACCATGCACCACATGGGGTGGGGGGCAGGCCATCTGGGGCAGGGAAGAGTTTAGGGACCCTGAGGGGTAGGACTGGATCCAATATTTTGGGTGCTTGTCAGGGTTTCTCCCCCAACACCACTTTGGATGACAGTGCTGAGTGTGAGTGCTGAGGGCTCTGGGAACAATACTGCTGGAGTGACTGCCCTGGCTCCCTTTAAACTAAACCCCTAGAGGCTTGAGCAGCTAGCTTCAGGACAGAGACCTCCCCCAACCCTGCCTCAGCCCCCCCCAGAGGGTGCTTAGACTTCCTATTAATAACGATACGTGGAGGTACAAGTGCTTCATTTGAAAAAGTAAGAGCCGTGTGACTCTTCTTGATGCCCAAGCTGGTAAAGGAAGTCTTATTATTTATACACAACAAGCTATAAAGAAGAAATTGTGAATTTGGATACAAATCTGTAGCTCCTCCTCACTAAGAAAGTGTCACTAGCCCTTCAGCAACATGGCAAGAGACACACATGGTTCCCTCTGGATCCCTTCCCTGTGCTGTACATTGTTCTCTTCTAAGCCAACTGTTCTGGCACTTCTGCTTTTTACCTCATGATATTTTTTTCCTCATCACAGATAATTCTTAGTGTTTTACTCATGTAATTGCTCGAAGTACAGTCTTGAAGTCCTGAGTCTTTTTCAACAGATTTCTCCAGAGACTTCTTTCCTCCACAATGTTCTATGAGATGATTGTGCCTCACAGACTTGTTAATGAAAGTGGTTTCAGCAGGCCCCAGCTCTCTGCCTCTCCCTGTCCTGCAGGCTGCATTGGTGTTCTCGATAGCAGCTTCCTTCACTCCCAGGACATCAGCATTCTCCACAACTTAATGATGGATGATGGCATGGTTGTCATGTATCTGGTCAGAGTCACTTTCTGCATGGATCTGACTGGAACAATCTCCCACCTTCCCTCTCAATACACCAGACTTCCTGTGCAGTAACATGGAATATGGGAAATGTGTGTATTATTTTTTAATCAATTAATTACCAGTTTTATGTATGCTCAGTCATTATTAGGTTAAGAACTCCTAGATTTTCTATTTTGTATCCTGAAAAACTAAGTTTCTTATATGAGGGAGAAATATTTTTTCAGACAAGCAAACACTGTGGGAACTTGTCAAGACCAGACCTGCCCTATAGGAAGTACTCAGAACTGAATTATACACAGATCAGCACAATAGAAACCAACCAGTGTAAAATCACTCTAAAGCTAAAGGTCAGAGCCTGGATACCACAATGGCTCAAGAGGTAAAACAAAGCAGTAAAGTTCTACTCAACAAGATGAACAAAAATCCACACCATTTATCAATTCTTTAAAAAATGTGAATGGCTTGAACTCCCCACTCAAGAGACATAGGCTAGCTGAATGAATTAAAAAAAAACATAAGCCAAATATCTGCTGTCTCCAAGAAACATATCTAACCCACAAAGACTCATTTAGATGCAAGGTAAGGGGATGAAAAACAATATTCCATGCAAATGGGAACAAAAAAAAGCTGATGTAGCCATTCTCATATCAGATAACATAGACCTCAAATCAGCAAAAGTAAAGAAAGACAAAGATGGTCATTATGTAATGGTAAAGGGAACAATTCAACAAGAAGACATAACAATCCTAAATATTTATACACCTAACACAAGTGCCCCCAGATTCATAAAGTAAACCCTACTTGATCTAAACAAAATGATAAACACCAGCATCATAATAGCTGGGGACTTCAATACCCCACTGACAGAGTGGGACAGAGCTTCCAAGCAGAAAATAAGCAAAGAATCAATGGACTTAAATGGAATTCTAGAACAAATGGGCCTAACAGACATTTGCAGAACATTCTACCAAAAAACCACTGAATATATGTTCTTCTCATCACCCCATGGAACATTCCCTAAGACTGATCACATCCTAGGCCACAAAACATGTATTAACAAATTTTAAAAAATAGAAATCCTACCATGCATCTTCTCAGACCACAGTGGAATAAAATTAGAAATCAATTCCAACAGAAACACTCAACTCTACAAAATGTCATGGAAATTAACCTACTGCTGAATAATTACTGGGTCAAGGAGGAAATTAAGATGGAAATCAAAAGATTCTTTGAATTAACTGACAAAGGGGACACAAGTTATCAAAATCTGTGGGATTCAGCAAAATAAATCCTAACAGGAAAATTCACAGTTATAAATGCATATATCCAAAAGAAAGAAAAATCATAAATCAACAATCTGATGAATCGTGTCAAGGAATTGGAAAAGGAAGAACAAACCAACCCCAAACCTTATAGAAGAAAAGAAATAACTAAGGTCAGAGTAGAACTAAATGAAATTAATAACAAAAGAATTATACAGAAGATTAATGAAACAAAAAGTTGATTCTTTGAAAAGGTGAACAAAATCAACAGGCCTCTCACTAGTTTAACAAGAAATAGAAAAGAAAGAACCCTAATAAGCTCAATCAGAAATGAAAAAGGAGATATTACAATTGATACCACAGAAATATAAAACATAATTTCTGAATACTGTAAAAATCTCTATGCCCATAAACTTGAAACGCTGAGGAAATGGACAAATTCTTAGAAACACACAGGCTCAGTCAGAAAGAAATAGAACTCCTGAACAGACCAATAACAGGTAACAACATTAAAGTAGCAATAAAAAAAATCTCCCAATAAAAAAAAGTCCTGGACCAGATGATTTCACAGCCCAATTTATCAGACCTACAAAGAAGAACTGGCACGCATACTGCAGAAATTATTTCATACCATGGAGAAGGAAGGAATCCTCCCTAGCTCATTCTACAAAGCCAATGTCATCTTGATATCAAAGCCAGAAAGGACATAACAAAAAAAGAAAACTACAGACCAATATCTCCTGTGACTATAGATGTAAAAATTCTCAATAAAATCCTAGCAAATCATATTCAGCTGCACATCAAAAAAATAATCCACCATGATCAAGTGGGCTTTATCCCAGAGATGCAAGGATGGTTCAACATATGCAAATCTATAAATGTGATTCACCATATAAATAGAAGGAAACAAAGGCCATATGATCCTGTCAATACATGCAGAAAAAGCATTTGGCAAAATTCAACACCTTTTTATGATAAGAACTCTTAACAAAGGGGCATAGACAGCATATACCTCAATATTATAAAAGCCATATATGACAAACCAACAGGAACCTCATACTGAATGGGGAAAAATTGAAAGAATTCCTGCTTAGAACTGGAAACAGACAAGGTTGCCCACTGTCAGCACTTCTGTTTAACACAGTGCTAGAAGTCTTAGCCAGAGCAATCAGGCAAGAGAAAGAAATCAAGGGTATCCAAATGAGGAAAGAGGAAGTCAAACTATTCTTTGCTGACGATATAACCTGATATCTAGAAAATGCCAAAGATTCTGCCAAGAGACTCCTGGAATTGATAGATAAATTCAGCAAAGTCTCAGGTTACAAAATCAATGTACACGAATCAATAGTATTCCTATACTCCAACAACAGTCAAGCTTAGAATCAAATCAATGATTCAATACATTTTGCAATAGCAGTGAAGAAAATAAAATACTTAGGAATATATTTAACCAAGGAGGGGAAGGACGTCTACAAGGAAAACTATGAAACACTAAGGAGGGAAATCACAGAGGATGTAAATGAATGGAAAACATATCATGCTCATGGATGGGCAGAATCAACATTGTTAAAGTGTCCATACTACCCAAAGTGATTTAAAGATTCAATGCAATCCCTATTAAAATACCAACATCATTTTTTTTCCACATCTAGAAAAAATAATTCTATGCTTTGTATGGAACCAGAAAAGATCTCGAATAGCCAAAGCAAATTTAAGCAGAAAGAACAAATTGAGAAGCATCACTTTACCAGACTTCAAGCTATAGTACAAGGCTATCATAACCAAACAGCATAGTACTGGCACAAGAACATAGACATAGGCCAATGGAACAGGACTGAGAACCCAGGTATAAAACCATCCTCATCTTGTCATCTGATCTTTGACAAAGAAGACAAAAACATACACTAGGGAAAAGAATCTTTCAATAAATGGTGCTGGGAAAATTGGATAGCCATATGTAGAAGACTGAAACAGGATCCGTACCTGTTTCAAAATTACTCACAATATTAGTTCACAAAAATTAATTCACGATAAATAACAGACTTAAACTTAAGGCATGAAACTATAAGAATTCTAGAAGAAGAGTTTGGAAAAACTGTTATAGGTAACGGCCTAGGCAAGGAATTTATGAAGACAACCCCAAAATCAATCCAGCACCAACAAAAATAGATAAATGGGAGTTGATTGAATTAAAAAGCTGCTGCACAGCGAAGGAAACAATCAACAGAGCTAAAAGTCAACCTATAGAATGGGAGAAAATATTTGCATGCTATATATCTGATAAAGGGCTGATAACCAGAATCTACCAAGAACTCAAGAAAATCAGCAAGAAGACGTCAAACAACCCCATTAAAAAGTGGGCAAAAGACATGAACAGAAGCTTTTCAAAAGAAGATAGAGTAATGGCCAATAAACATATGAAAAAATGCTCAATGTCTCTAATCATCAGGGAAATGCAAATCAAAACCACAAGGAGACAGCATCTAACTCCAGTGAGAATAGCTTTTATCAAAAAGTCCCAAAACAACAGATGTTCTGGCATGGATGCAGAGAGAAAGGAACACTTACACACTTTTGGAGGTATTGTAAACTAGTTCAACTTCCATGGAAAGTGATACGGAAATACCTCAAACTAAATGTAGACCTACCATTTGATCCAACAGCTCCACTACTGGGTGTTTACCCAAAGGAAAAAAAGACATTTTATAAAAAAGACATCTGCACTTGAATGTTTATAGCAGCACAATTCACAATTGCAAAGATGGGGAAACAACCCAAGGGCCCATCAATAAGTGAGTGGATTAATAAAATGTGGTATATGTTTATAATGCAGTACTACTCAGCCATAAAAAAAATGGTGCACAAATACCTTTTGTAACAACCTGGATAGAACTGGGGACCATCCTCCTAAGTGAAGTGTCACAAGAATGGAAAAACAAACACCATATGTACTCACTATTAATTTGGAACTAAATGATCAACACTCATGTGTACATATGGTCATAAAATTTCAGCAGAAATCAAGCAGGTGGGAGGGGGGAGGAAGGGATGGGTAAATTCACACCTAATGGGTACAAGGAACACTATCTGTGTAATGGACAGACTTATTACTTTGATTCCAACTGTACAAATGTAATTCATGTAATGAAAACATTTGTACCCCTGTAATATTCTGAAATATATAAAAAATAAATTTAGAAAAATAAAACAAGAATTCCTAGCTTTTCTCATCTTTAATAGGAATAGAAAGAATATTTAGTTTTCAGGAGACACTTAGATAAGAAAGAATTGAAAACATGGTGAGTGTAAGTGGACTTGTTGCTATTGAGGATTTCCTATGTTCACCAAATAGCAACTCTCATTGCTTTTGTTTCCAGTGGAGAGTCAGCATTTGACCTGCTCTGTGGCTTATCCATCACCTCCTGTGCAATGAGGCATGTCTTAGGGCCAGATGGGTGAATGAGGGTAAGCTTCTCAATTGCCCATTTACCTTGATAGATCAGACTGTTTCACAATAACAGAGTTGCGAAGGCAAACCAAGGCAATGCGTGGACTATTTGCTTCTGTTGGTGTGTGCAAAAAGCCTCTTAAACACGGGTGGATTTTTAGTTGTCCCTCAGTCATCAAGCAAACATACAACACTGACAGAACTTTCCAAAATTCTTGTTCTGTATGACGAAAATGAGGAGATGATCAAAGTATGATTTCATTAATTACATGGTTTATTGCCATACAAAGAGAACCTCTCTCCTTAGGTTCACAATGCTTAAAGAGGGGGGAGTAATGTGAACAAACCTCACAGGAAACACACTCAATAGATGAGGTACATTAACACAGAGTGAGTTCCAAAATTATTAAAGCCTGGTTCCTGGATTAGGATGGAAGCAGGTCTCTGTGGAAAGTAAAGTCTAATTAAAGATTAAAGATCAGTAACTCACATGTGGGATCTGATAAGATCTGAATTTGTGTTCCGAACAAAGGAGGAAGTTCACTCCAAGTTGTCACATATGGTGTCCAAGAAGACGTCACATTCTCAAAGGGAGGAGAGAATACACTCCAAGTTCTCATTATAGCAAAACATCCACCATTCATGTAGCAAACTATGTTAGTGTTTGGAATCATTTCAAAGCTACTTAACATGCTAGTAAGAGAATCTACTGCACATAAATAGATGTTCTTTTGATTCACTTGAACCGTAATCTACTAAATTTGATCTAGTTCTAGGACATTAAAATTTTAATAGCTTTGTTTAAACTGGATTTTAAACAAGGTTCTTTCACTGCCTTTTAAAAAACTCCAACAATTACTGCATGATTTAATTGCATAATTAGGAAATGGGCAGGGTTTTTTTGTAGCAGTACATTGAGTACAGAATTAAGTGACAAGGAGACTTGAGGGTCACTCAGGGACTAAAACTCTCATTCACTTACACAATGGACAAGTCCTTTCTTGGAAAGGATGTCAGTTTGTGGGAGCTGATCCAGAACGTAAGGATGACTTAATAGTAGTCCCTTTAATTCTATTCCCCCATATTCCTAATTAATCCCACCCTATTCAACCACTGCCTTATTTTATATTCCTGTATAAATTTTTACCACAAAGCTCCAATTTAGTCACCATTGATGTGTTTTCTCAGTGGACATCTTCCCATTTATTTCCACACCCACCCTTCAGTCAGGATCAGTGACATTTTTTTTGTAGCAATATGTTATTATATACCTTTCAATATTGACCCATCAGAAATACTTGACAAATTTCCTCATATAATAATTGAAACTATTCCTGAAGACAGTAACTTTATAAGTCCATGTAATTGATGCATTGTTGTTTTTTAGAGAAGTTGAGGTTTCTGAAGAATAGTGTTGCTAACAGGGATCCCTAAGTGAAAGGGTAAGCATTGTTGCTTACTGAGATGCTTCTTGGAATGACAGTGAGCTCACTTTGAAACAGAAAATATAATAAAATCGTATTTGCATGTTGCTTGGGATCAGAAAAGCCCACTAGGATGATTTTACCTAGCACTTGCCATGTACTTTGTCTTTGTCTTTAATATGACGCATATCCTGATGCAGATTTTGTTTTGTCTGTATCCACCAGTGCAGGGGCTGTTGGTCAGGAGGAAGAGTGTATGGAGGATGGCTGTGCTTGGTGGGAGAAAGGTGGGCAAAGCCAAGTGCAGTCATTAAGCTCCCCTGTATGACTTGTTTCTTTTCTTCCTCTTCTGTTGCTGTTGGTTAAATATGATTGCTAACATTTTGACATTTCTTCCTTGGCAGTGAGGGGGACAGGACGCAATGCATTTATTCAACAAATGCTTACTGAATTCTTACTGTGTGTAATTACTGTGCTGGTGCTAAGGAAAATGCAATCCTTGCCCTAAACACACCTAATTATAATCAGAGTATTTTTTAAAATCCCTGTGGATGGCAAAAATTATAGGTTCATAAAAGAAAAGAGAATATTCTGAGGTGATCAGGTAAGGTTTCATGGAGGTGACACATGACTTGAAAGTTGGCGAGGAAAGTTGGAGAGGCAGGTGAGGAGAAGGGTCCAGTTGTGTAGATTAGCAGGAGGAAAGGTGAGAAAGGGTAAAGAGGAGACCTGCTACAGAGCTGATGAATGGACCATTTTAGCCAAGTCTAAATATATAGAGGAGAGTGGAAAGAGGTTACAGTAAAAGGCAGGATGAAGAAATCAGACTGAATACTTTGAGAACTAGATTATGAAATCAGAAAGTTGCCTATTTATAGGAGATAATGGATTTATTTTAGAAGTTAATTTATTGAGCACTCAAGTAGCAGACACTGTAATAGACGCTGGAGATATTAGAGGATAAGTAAGACACAGGCACGTGACCTCAAATAAAGGCAGCAACAAGGCGTGGAAGAATTTTGAACATGGGATTGATTGATGTTTTCTCGAGATTAGCCCCACACATTATTCATGGTGGACTGGGATGGAGAAAAACTGGGGTTGGAATCCAATCTCTCAGAGGTGTGGGCAGGTTAAAAGATATCAGGGCTAAGAGGCAAAATGGAGAAAAAGACAATGTAGGACAGATGCCTGCTCCACCTACAGGGCTCAGAGCTGGTGTCTGAGGCTGCCTCCCTCCCCACACCTGAGGCTTTCCTCTTTGTAAGTCATTCTTCTAACAAATACATGAATCAGATGTGAATGAGCTTCTCATCCTCAACTTACTTTTTTTGGGGGGAAGGGATGGTGTTTGCAATTTTTTTTTTTACATTTCTCTGCAGGCTCCAAGAAGTAGAACATATCTGTCCTTAAATATCTTGCTTGTAAATTGTTCTTAAAAATACTCTTTGTCCATGTCTGATTCTCCCAGGTAGTGTTTAAGGACCTCAAAGTAAGTAAGGACTGTGATTCTGATCTTTTAGACAGTTTCCACAGCATATTGTTTCCCCATACGCCTTTGTTGTCTGACAGATTTCCCAACGAGATAAAAGATTCTGAGCTTATTACCAGACACAAACAAACCCCAGGAACAACTAAACACAAATTTACTTATCTTTTGAAAATATAAAATATGACATGTGTATGTGTGTGTGTACATTTTTCCATTTTTTTCTCAGCAGTCACCACAGAATCCATGATTTCATGATAAAAATATTTGCAATCTGGAAAATATCCAGCAGCTTCATGGCCTTTACTATTATCCTAAGGCCATATTGCCCTCTTTTTCAACTTGCTGACAACACAGTTGTTTGGGGTCACACACTCAGGATGGGAGTGTCTTCTTGATAAAAACTAACGGATATGTGGTTGTCCTATTAGCTCTGGCCTCGTTTCTAATTTCTAAGCGTTCTCTAAGAGGACGCGTGGGTCAGCTCTAGCACAGCCCCTGCCCGCCTCAGCTCTTCCTGAGCATCCTACAACCCTGGGGGTGGCCATGTTCTCCAGGCCCACAAAGGCCGTGCAGTACGAGACAAATCTGAAGGGGCTTCGGAGATGGGTATCTTCACGGCAAAGGCGGGGAGATGGGTGCTGGATGTTCCCCTGCCGCCGGGCATGAGCCTGCAGCAGCAGCTGGTTGAGAAGCAAGGTACCAATACGCTGGGAAACAGGAGCCTGTCCCGGATCTGACGGATGCACACTCTCGCGAGACTCAGACAAGCCGGCGAGAGCTGGCAAGCCCACCTAGTGCTCCGGCCCCGGCCCCTTCCTGCCTTGTAGGCTCAGTCCTCAAATGTTCTTTTTCCTTTTGTTTTAAACAGCACTTATTTTGAATATTATATTCCTTTTTTTTAAATGGTCTATTCTATCTGCTTCATGCCACATGAGTGATTTTTCATTTAATATGGACTAGTGCACTATTTCTCATTTTGAAGGGGATTTGTCTTTAGAATTAATTTCAGTCATTTCTTCTCTTTATATCTTTAGCAACTCAAACATAGCTTTGAAAGACTAGTTTTATATGATTCACTGGATCTTTAAAAAACCATTAATATTTCATCCTACTTCATAGTTATTTTACTTAAAATTATGAAGTTATATTTTTTTGTTATTTAGAAGTGAACATAAAAGCAAGTGCCATTCTGTTACATATCATAAAATAATATTTTAAAAAACACGATTAGTTTGTTATGTTCACACATTTCAGTAGGTTTTCTTTAGCCTTTGTAAATGTAATAGCAATACTGTTATTTTTCTTTTACTTTGAAGCTGCCAGAGAAAAGATAGAGACCCAAGTAGTTTTTCAATTAGCTTAGTCTTTTTACAGCAAAAGCTGTAACAAGAGGGTTGCCTGAAAGAGCCTTCACTGTTCATGTTGGAGTGATAAACCATGCCTGGTGCATTGCATGCTTTGCCATGACATCTTTTTCTGCACCAGCGTTCTGAAATGACTGGATGGATGAACTGTCTTAAAAGGACAGCCTACTCTGATTCATAATCCTAGCACTGCAATACTGGGCTTAGCTGCATAAAACAAAAACGCTTTTTTCAGCTTTGTGTGAATCTTCACTCAAGCATTTAAAAACATGGAGTCTGTTCTTTCAGTGGGAAGCACTCCCATTAATGTTAATGAAAGTGACACACTTACCTCATAGCCAGAAAGAATGCCTCAGTCTTTCCCCAGGAATCCTACATTATTAAAAAAGAAAAAAAAGTCTGTCCTTCTTTTCTTTTTGTAGTGGAGTGGGATGGAATAATGGTGCTGAGGAGAACCTGGCAACATTTAAAATAAAGCTCTCTGTTTGTTGACACTAGGAAAATACCTTAGTGTTGGAGCATAAATGCAAATGTCTTCATCTGTGCTTGATACTTTTCAGATTTGTCTCTTTCTTTTTTACATTGAAGGGAAAGTAAAAATCACTTTGATTTTTAAAAGATAAAACAGCCTCAAAATTTTTATGTACACTAGCCACTCATTTTCTCACTAATTCAAGAGTCCTTATAGGATAGAACCTGAGAGAAGGAGAGGAGATGAAACACAATAGATGAAAGACTCAGATGGAAGTAGTGGCAGCATAATGGTCCTGTTCCTCATCTCTGAAGGGAATATATTCCATCATTTTTATTGAGCTAAACTTCCTCCGATGTTGTTGGGCTGAGTGCACTGAAAGTGCCTCATTTTCAAAGAATTAGCAAGATCAATTACCAAATTCTTACAACCAAGACTAATAGAAAACATCTGATAATAGGGCAGTATCATGGAACATTGTTCTTGCAAGAATTACCTTTTCTTATGTTTTAATTTTTTATGTCACTCCACATGGTGAATTCTATTCATTTTGAGAATTTTGGGGTAATTCAGCATTTTGCTAAAAAAATGGAGAGACTACACATGTAGTGTAAAGGACATGGGTTTTGGGGTTTAGAACACAAGCTCAAGTTCATTTAGCCAGCAAATATTTATGTGCTATGCGCTCAAGTGCTCAGCCTCCTACTGGCAATGGAATTTTGCATATGAAACTTAGTTTTTATGAGTGTTGGTATTGTGCCCATCTATCATATTTAGTCTGCCCAGTAATTTTCTTTTAGGAACAACCTCTCTTCTATCTAACAAGGTTGTCAATATCTTAGCTTGTCTTAGTCTGCATTGTATTGCTATAACAGAATGCCACAATCTGGGTAATTTGTAAAGAGGACAAATTTATTTCTCACAGTTCTAGAGGCTGGGAAATCCAGTATCAAGGTGCCAGCATCTAGTGAGGGCCTTTGTGCTGTGTCATCCTATGACAGGAGGCGGAAGGGCAAAAGAGCATGAGAGCCAGAGAGGGGGCCAAACTCGCTTTTATATTAATAATAAGCCCACTTTTGAGATAACTAATGTACTCCCATGAAAAAAATATTAATCCATTCATGAGAGCAAACACTTTATGGCCTAATCACCTCTTAAAAGTCCCACCTCTAATACCATCACTATGGCAGTTAAATTTCAACATTAGTTTTGGAGAGGATATTCAAACCATAACATACCTCCTTTATAATATGACTGAGGCAAAGCAATTAAAATATTCAACCCTAATGACCATGGTGATTAGTTTGGGATGGACACATGGCCCAGACTGGGAAAATCTGTGAATTTTGCTGAAGCTTACTGAAATGAGGAGTTAGTGGGCTGTTTTCCAGGATTACAAGCCATGAAGATGGTATTAACTTAGAGTTTCCAGGTATAAATTTCCCTAAAAGTAAGTTTCAACCCACCGAAAAGAAAGTCCACAAGAGAGCTCTGATAACACGTTTTGAGTCACTGCGTCTAAACATACCTGGATCCAGCACTGAATATTTTAATTGTATGGAATGAAACTTTTCTCTCTTTTACATTTTTTGTTTCATTTTTAAAAATATCAAAATATTATGGGGCTACAAACACTTTGGTTACATATATTGCCTTTGCACTGCCCATGTCAGAGCTACAAACGTGCCCATCCCCCAGATAGTGCTCACCCCACCCATTATGGGTGAATTTACCCATCCCCTCTTCCCCCCCCATCTGCTCAACACCCTATGGATATTACTTCCCATATGCGCACATAAATATTGATCAATTAGTAGCAATTTAATGGTGATTACATGTGCTTGTTTTTCCATTCTTGTGATACTTCACTTTGAAGAATGGGCTCTAGCTCCATCCAGGATGATACAATAGGTAGTTCACCATTGTTTTTTGTGGCTGCATGGTATACATATACCACATTTTATTAATCCACTGATGTATTGATGGGCACTTGGGTTGTTTCCACATCTTTGCAATTGTGAATTGTGCTGCTATAAACATTCAGGTGCAGATGTCTTTTTTACAAATGTCTTTTTTTTCTTTGAGTAAATCCCAGTAGTGGGATCGCTGGTTCAAATGGTAGTTCTACTTTTAGTGCTTTGAGGTATCTCCATGTTACTTTCCATAGAGGTTATACTAATTTGCAGTTTTCTTCTAGAATTCTTATAGTTTCATGCCTTAGGTTTAAGTCTGTCATCCACTGGGAGTTGATTTTTGTGAGAGGTGCAGATCCTGTTTCAGTCTTCTACATGTGGCTATCCAATTTTCCCAGCACCATTTATTGAATAGGAATTGTTTTCCCAAGTGTATGTTTTTTTCTGCTTTGTCAAAGATTAGATGGCTATAAGAGGATGGTTTTACATCTGGGTTCTCAGTCCTATTCCATTTGTCTAGGTCTCTATTCTTGTGCCATTACCATGATGTTTTAGTTGCTATAGCCTTGTAGCATATCTTGAAGTCTTACAGATTGATGGTTAGACTAGTTTGAGTCCTGGCAATAACACGTTGGGTTCTCATTGATAAAGTTGGAATAATAATGGCTTTTACCTTGAAGATTTGTTGCAATTGTTGATTGAGATAAAAGGATGAAAGTGAGATACACACATTACCTGTGGTATACATTGTTGAGCACAGGCGAGGGACTGGGAATGGTCCCACTGACCTTGAGTTGAGGAATGTGAGAGTGAGCACTGTACTTAAGGTCTCATATGCTCTAGAGAGGTTTTCAGTTTTTAGGATGAATCTTGGCCATCTGCTCTAAAGTATTAATATTCCAAGTGAATTATGTTTATAGTTTATACTAATAGGCAAGGAATAAGCCCCCATAAACCCCAGTATTAATTCATTCAATAAATATCTATGAGTGCCTTTGTTCACGGTACTGGAGATACACCTATGAATATGGTGGATTGGCTTTTGCTCCCATGCTGCTTACATTTCAATACAAATGCAATACCTTATGCAGAAGCATACTCCAAGTGGATTTTGGGTCATCATTTATTGTCCTGGAAATATGAATAAGAATTTCAATTTATTTGCTTAGCAGCTTATGTTCCTGGTAGGGAACACTGGTAGGTTAAGAACCAGATTATTTGATTTCTTTCTTCAATTTACATACATGTACATTTGATTCAGAACTGTCCCAATCTTTCTTTTCATTAAATTTATATATATACAAGTGTGTGTGTACATATATATATACATATATGTATATATCTTTCCATTTTGCCAAATTTATATATTTGCTTGTCCTCATACTATCAGGAAGGATCTTTCTTGGAATAGTGATGAACAACCCTCTACCAGTGTAATATATCAACTGATATATATATATATATATATATATATATATATATATATATATCTATCTCCAATTTTTTCTTCTGATACACTGATCATGTCAACATACATTTAACTCAACCCAGTTCCATTAGTTCACTTGTCCCTAGGAAACTAAAACCCATGAGCATCATAATTTACTGCATTGCACATTTTAAACTGTGCATATTTGAATATTAATGGGATCTCCAATTTTATATTATGTTTAGAGAAAATAGAATACTACAGAGTAAGAGGAGCAAGAACAAATACAATACATACATATATACATATACAAACATAAATGATCTTCCCAGTAACAAATATGCACCCAAAGTTATGACTGTATCCAAAAGAATTTGTATCTCCAGGACTTTAACAAACTGTATAGTTGGCAAGATTTGAAGAAGACTAAGAGTGAGAAGGAAATTCCTAAAACTGTAGGAAAACTACTCTTTCTTGGTTTTCTATTTCTGTATTTCTCCCTTCCTGGATATACATTCTTCAAAATGATGGGAGCTGTAAAAATATTGTGTATCTCAAATTGAACACCCTTCTAAAGATATATGGTTAATTTAATATGTTATTAAGAAATACAAACACTTCATAGAGGGTAGGCATGAAAACTAGGTGAATTATTGAGTAGGAGTGGTTAAAAAATAGAAATAAATTTGGCATAATGGGAAAACAGATTGACAGATGGTTTCAGGATACATGAATGAGGCGTCCACCAATGCAGAGGCAGTAAGACAGATATGAATATCGCCCATTCAACGTTGCCCCACTCACACTACTAGAATGCCACATCGAATGTTACCAGGTTTATTTGATTACCCTCATACTACCAGCTATGAGCTTCCTTGGAATAATAAATAAATAACTCTCTACCAATGTAATACCTCAACTGATTTATTTAAAGTTTATGTCTTCAGTTTAGAGCTTGTGTTGAGTTTGGCTCTAACTGTGTTTTACTCATTCTAGCATTGTGGAGAAAATGCAGTGTTCAAAAAGCAATATGGTATGTTCAGTGGAATGAGTACAAACTTTGGAATCAAACAGATTAATTTGAGTCCTGGCTCTGCCAATTAGCATTTGGAAAATAGGCTTTATCTATTTCTAGGTCTACTTAAGACTCTCCTGGACTTATGGGATAAATTTCTGTAAAGTTATTGTTTTTCAATTGCTAGTTATCTTACATCCAAAGTCAAAAGTTCTGTCTTTTGCCATAACCCAATGGGAAGGGGATCAGAGTCCACAGATTATTATAAGAGGTCCACAGAATCCTGAGGTACTTCAAATTTTGAGATTGAGATACTTCAAATATTGCCTATAAGCCAAATAAATAATGCCTCATATATTTACCTTGTATGCTACTATTTTTCAAATATGTAAAGATAATCTTGAATAAAATGAAACTCATTTTAAAATATACCTGCTTTTGTAATTATTTATTTATTAATCAACAAGTGATACATGTACAAATAATATCATGTGTGATTTATTAGATTTTTTTAAAACTTCAAAAAGAGATCTCTAAAACGCTATTAATAGTTTTTAAAGATTTTTTCCCCTATTTATTTTGCTCTGACTATTTTGACCTCTTTCTAAGTTCTTCCATTCTCTTCTCTTTTCTTTTCCACTTTCTTTCTAAGAAAGGTTGACTATTTTCTGTGTCCAAAGTCTCCAGTAGTTAATACTAAAAAAAGACTGAAAAAAAAAAAAGTTAGCAATTGCTTTGTCCTTTCAGAGTCTCGTTCAGATCTATAAATTTTATAAACACGGCCATCCCATGCTACAGAAATATCTTTTTTTAAATGTTTTTTTATCCCCTCAGCTAAGGTTTGCCTTGGGGGTTCACAGTGTACATCTCAGTATTCCAGTTTTGTTATGCTGGATGTACAACAGCTTCACCTGCACAAGGTCCAGGGTACCTAACACATTGAAATCCTCCTGGCCACAGTTTGAGAGGTAGATCATATAAAGACACATTTACTCAACTCTAATCCAATCATGATCCTGATACCCTTTCTCTGTCACCGCTCGAAACAAACTACTGAAAGTTGATGCTAAGCTCTCAGTCTGTGAGTATGTTTTTATTTCATCTTTATTTTGAATCTTACATTTTGTAAATTTAAATTTACAGAAAGTTAAGATAATAATAATAATATTAAGAACACCTATTTTCTAACCACCAAGAGTTAACTATATAAAATTGTCATATTTGCTTAACCTACTTATTAAAGATGTAAAACATAACAAAAATCTAAACTTCCCTTTAAGCACCATTACCAGTTGCATCCCCTAACCCATTTTTCAGAGGCAACCCCTGTAAAGAGTATGCAGCTTTCCAGTTCATCTAAATGCATACATGTGACTACATGTTATTGCTTTGCATGTTTTTACTCACTCATTTATTATTATGTAAATATCATTTGATCTTGCTTTTTACACTCAATTTTTTTATTATCTGTTCATGTAATACAATTTTTATTTTAGGGCTACATTTTATTTATTTATTCCCTGCTTGATGGTCATTTAGATTGCCTCCATCCTAAGATGTCTTAATATACATCTTTGTCTTTGTGCCAGAACTTTTTTAAATGCTATTGATATATATGTGGAAATATGTATTACAAAATTTTTAAATGCTATTGATATATATGTGGAAATTTTGTACTCTAGGAAAGATTATGATAAAATGCGAAAACCTTAGAATTTCTTCTGTGGTATGGTTATATTGATGCTAAAATTTTCATTTTTATTATTAATAATAGCATGGATGGTGTTTGTTTTGCTAACGTTTCAAAGTTTCTTTCTCCATCTTTCCCCTCAATTACCCCCACCCTTCTATGTGCCCCCCTGACCCACCCATGGGTCTATTCAGAGCCAACATCACATCCCATGAATGCCTTAACCAGAATGGTTACTCAGAGGATGTACATACATATTGCTTTCCTGTGACACTTTCTTCAGAAATAGCAAAAATAAATCTGATGGAAAAAATCACAGAGAAAGATCCATTCTTTAAAATGTCAAATATCAGGCTGATATGAATGACTTAGATTCAGGAAGTGACAAGTAATGTATTGTCATTTGGAAACAGAGATTGCTAATCTTTAACCCCTGACCATGCATGCAGACGTGCAGATAAGATTTCCTAATTATTTTCTAAGTGGGGGCAGTAGGCAGCCTACTGTGTACAATGCACATCCATTCCACCGTGTGTCAGACCTCATCATCAAGTATTTTATGATGGTAGTCAGGTAATTAAGCAAACATTTGAAGAAGCCAAAGGGGTGATAGTGACAAGTGACAGGGTAGGGAGGAGGAAGACTTGGATGACACAATTTTTGTCAAAGAATTTGATCAGATTAAAATCTTGCAGACACAAATAGACAAAATATTTGTATTTTTACATACACAAAACTTTTAAATCTCACCACTCTGTTTATATATGATGTATGAAAAGGAAACCAAGATTTGCATGAGGCTATGCAGACCTTACCAGTGGCAAAGTGGTATTTGAGTTCATGTCAGCTGCTCTGAGTTCAGTGTGCTCTCCACTGTGTGACTTTGGAGGTTGGTCATCAGTCAATGAAGCAGCTGAAGCAATGAAAATAAATACTTCACTTATCTATACATGCTGTAAGTGCTAAATGTCATTGCAATGAGCAGGGCGGTCAGTATAGACAGTGCAGTGGCTTGAAGGAGTTTGCATTTGCAATCAGAATCACAATGGCCTCTCATTAGCTGTGGAAACTTGGTGCCCCTCCATCCCTATCAGTAAAGTTAGCTGATATTATACACACATGAAATCTATAGGGTAATCCTCACATTACACTATAGTCAAATATCAGTTTCCTTTCTTTTATCTTTTTTTACTTTCAGAACTCCAACAAGTAGCAAATGTACTGATGGAAGTTTCAGACATATAAATTCATGCTATTTAGAAAGGCAGTGTTCGGGTGAATGAACAAAAAGCCTTAGAGGCTGTTTCAAAAGAAAATCAGACATATTAAATCCAAAGAATACATTTGCACAAATAATAGAGTACTGCTAATATCTCTTTTAGAGATGCTTTGCTAAGATGAAAATAATCATTTGTGGCTATTAATCTTGGAAATAAATACCTGTTAGTGTATGCTGTTTAAATAGGTTTAAACACAGAGTGTATTTGCACTATTATTTACTAAGACGACAGTAAAAAACAGACATTGGAGGACTTGCACTTGTGCCCATGAAGGATAAAATGCTTTCAGAATTGCTTGCCTTCTGTAAAACCTAGAAAACTGGGCTGCGGTCCCTGAGAGAAGGGAAACAATGGAGCAGGCCTTACAGTAGCTTCAGTTTACTGTCAAGAGGCAGTTTTCAGGCTGCTGCAGAGGCAGGGAGAACCTAAATGGAGTCAGTGGTTTAACAACTGAGTAGACAAAGTTTGTAGTTTGGAGAGACAGAAATAAGTCATAATTTATGGGCAGTGTACCAGAGAGAAGAGACATACAGAGAGCTGTAGAGATCTGCAGATGGTCCCTTTTGAGTCTTTGGCTAATACTAATCTGCAATGCAGGGGAAAACCTTCATAAGCCAGGAGAAGGACTGCCAGAAAGCAGTGGACTAAACAATTCCCAGAACTCAGATAGGACTGGGCATAGTTCACATTCTCACCAGCCTGAGTGAAGAAATCTCGTGCTATGAGGGGTAGCTGCAGGATTAAATTAGCCTAGAATGAAGTCTGCTTTAGACTCACCCTAATAAAGCTTAACAGTAAGCCCTGAAAGGGTCAATATGATGTGCTAGTAAATATGCCATAACTAAGCTGAATTCCCATTAAAGGAAAACAAAATTTAACACTCAATGACATGAAATGGCCAATAAGTGATAAAAAAGAACTCTGCTTGCAAATAAGCAGGAAAATATGCCAGATAACCTGAGTGAAAATCAATCATTACAAAAGAACCACAAATGACAGAGATGAAAGGATTAGGAGACAAGGATCTTAAAACAACAATTAAATACACTTAAGGGTGTAAAAGAAAACATGAACATGAGGAGGAAAGAAATGCTAGTCCTGATAAAGAACCAAATAAAACATTGAGAAATAAAAAATAAAGCATCCCCAAAGAAAAATAGATTAGCAGCAGAATAGATACTGCAGAAGAAAAAAGCAATGAACTTGAAGACAAAACAATAGAAGTGATTCCAAATGAAGTGCAGAGAGGAAAAAAAAAGATGGAAAAATGTACAAAATTTCTCTGACCTCTGGTACAATATTAAGCAGTTTAATATATGTTTCATTAGAGTTTCAGAATAAGAGGAGAAAGAGTGGATGGTACAGAAAAAAATATTTTAAAATCCAAGAAAAACAACAAACCCCAAGAAAAGTTAAAGAAAAACATAAAATTTCAGTCAGGGTCCAAATAGAAGAGAGAAACCCCACAGTAGTTTGAACAGCAAAGTTAATATAAAGAATTATTAGCTGTAATGGGAATATTGGCTAGCAAAAGGTCAGGAGATCTCTAAAGAATACAGGAATGGCAACTGTAAGGAGCAGTCACTACCCCTAGGGCTGAGATAGAGCAAGAGACCTCACTGGAGAAGGCACAGCTATAGCTCACTGATGGCAGAGAAGTCACTGTGGTGCCAGTGGAACCTACTGGAAAATGTGCCCTCTGGAACTTGCTAAAATTCATACGCTAGGGCATGGAGAAAGCTGCTCCTGGGAGGTGTTTCGCTGAAGGCACTCTGCTACAAAACCACCTGAGGAGGTGGTGGTGCCAGGGGAGGTTGCTGGCATGGAGAGCTGCCGTCCACTGTGTGCTGCAGGAGCTGAGCACTGACAAGCTCCAAGTGCTGCATGATCCTGCCCAGTGAGCACACCAGAATCAGGACAGAAATCTTCCACTTACAGTGTCTCTCCAGTACCCTGTATTGACAACATTACAGCCCGCTGGCAGAGGGAAACATAGTTAAAGGGCCAAGATCCATTTTTACAAAGCAGACACTGAAGTGTGAATTTGGAACTGAGAGACAATAAATTGATGACTGGCACAGTCCACCTATCTATTACTCAGTTTCTCAATGCACTCTTCTAAACACGGTTGGGGTTCTGTACAGACAGCAACAAAACAACTCTACATTTGCACCTCATAAGATACACCTATCTGACAAGTAAAAGTTCTCACCCTTTCCCCCAAAGGAACAAAACAGTCTCAATAGTCGTTGTATTCATTGTTGACCATGTTAATTCCTCCTCAAATCTAGCCACAGACTCATCAAATAGCTTGTTACCTAAAGGCCATAATTTGAAGTTAACTTCTAATCATTAGTATATGAAATAAAATGAGAAGAATAAAGTAGCCAGAGTATACAATCAAACATATGCACACATAACACAGAGAATTCAGTTCTGTAATTGATCACAAGGTTGTAGTTAATACCTGTCTTCCTTGTCCAACTGCTCATCCTTTATATTTTTCTAGATTTCGGTCAGAACCTTAGTTTCTCTAGATTCTTTACCTAGGAAAGTAACATAAACACTCATTTCTGAATGGTCTGAGAGCTCACTCATTCTGGTTTTTGTTGTAATTTTTAAATACCTTTTATTTTGGACATGGATGTACTATAGGGCATTCTCACGAATTGCCTGGGTTCTAGTATCCTCTTTGCCTCCATTTTATAGTAGCAACCCAATTTTCTTTGGAAATTAGGATCAGTCATTCTAGCCAGTAGACTTAAGATTTTTGTTTTGTTGTTTAATTTAATCTATTGGTTCAGTGGCATAAGGAGTCCTGAATGGCTATGTAGAAATTTCAGTGACACCATTGCTGTGCCCCCTGATGGGGATATTTTCCCCTTGAGAACCAGTGCTAAAATCCTGTCCTCGGCAAAATATTTTTCACAAATAATGGCAAAATAAAGACTTTTTCAGACCAACAAAAGCTGAGAGTCATTCTTTGTTTCTTTGGGTGTATCATTTAAATGTCTCATTTAAAGCAAACCTTTATTCTCTGGATTCTTTTTAAAATTGTACATTTGTTTTTGATTTTCTGCAGTTTCACTATAATAAGTCTAGGTATGTGTCTCTTTTTATATTTTTCTGCTTGGTATTCATTAGATTTCACAAACATATGGATTGATATCCTTCATCATTTCTGGAAAATGTTTAGTCATGGTTTATTTTAATATTGCTTCTGTTTCATTCTCTTTCTTCTCTCCTGGGTTTCCAATTAAGCATATGATAGACCTTCTTACTGTATATGTTCTATGTCCTATACTTTTTTTGTTGTATTTTCTGTCTTTTTGGTTCTCCATGATTTGTTCATCTAATTTCTTCTAACCTATCTTCTGGTTCACTTATTCATTCTTTAGCTGGGTGTAATCTGCTAAACCTTTCCAATGAGTTCTTAATTTTAGTTATAGTAATTTTCAGTTTTATAACTTCCATTTGGATCTTCAAATCATCTATGTCACTTTTTAACAGTTTCCATCCAACTGCTCATAATTTTAAAATTGTTTTTTTCCCCTCGTTATAATAATAATAGTTGTTCCATAGTCTGTTGTCTGATAATTTCACCATTTAGCTTTCTTGCATATTTATTTCTGTTTTGTAATATTTCTCCTGATCCTTGTTCATAGGATCTTGTTTCCTTGTATTCTTGGTTATTTCTGACTCTGTTGGACATTGAATAGCTTTATGTCTTCTATGAACTATAAAATACTGTAGAATCTGTCTGAGTTGATTAGTGAGCTACAAATTAATGAGATTCCATTGTACTATTGAGTAATGTATATGTAGATCTATCTTATTATATCTATTCATATTTTTAAATCTCCTAATTTGGGGAAGCTAACTTAGGACCAGATATTCGTATTCCTTTTTTGCATATTTGATGAAAACTAATTAATAATGTTTCCAGTTTCTCCTTTAAGCTACTTGCTATATACTGCAATCATTTTTAAAGATTCTCGACTTAACATTTGGACTCTAAAAGTCACATGACTTTTAGACTCTTAATAAATTAATAAATGTACCTACATGCCTGAGTTTTAAAACTATGTATTTTAAAAAATTTCTATACATAATTTCTATTTGTTCCTACTGCTTGAGAAGATAATTGGGAGTGAAATTAATGGGACAGCAATAACATGTGTGAAAGCACAGCGATACAGATATTACCCTATAATTGGTCCTGATTATATTGATGGTATTTTACAGAATCAGAGAGATTTTGATCATGGTGATATGGTCCTCTAAATAATCTCTACAACAACTGCCTGCTTGATGCCATAGAATGCTATAGATAAAAGAAATAAGTTTTAGAAGTTACTTTGAAATATTTAAGTTTATTAATCATCAAGCATTGAACTCATATCTTTTCTAAGAGCTGCTGGTAATTGTGCCTTTTTCAATTCAACATTAATTTCAATAAAAAGATAAAGCCAAATGGCAGTAGTCATATTAATTCTTTTTTTTCTCACTCTTATTTCTTTTTCTTTTAAATTTCAATAGATTTGGGGACTAAAAGTGTTTTTTGTTACATGAATGAATTGTGTGATGCTGAAGTCAGGGCTTTCAGTGTGCACCAGGAAAATACACATTGTACTTGATAGGTAGATTCTTATCCCTCACTCCCCTCCCAACTTCCTTCCTTCTTAGTTTTCAATGTCTATTACACCACTTTATGACTATATATACCCCTCATTTAACTCCCACTTATAAGTGGGAATATATGGTATTTGTTTTTCCATTCCTGAGATACCTCACTTAGGATAATGGTCACTGATTCCATCCATGTTGCTGAGTAAGACACTGTTTCATTCCTTTTTATGGCTGAGTAGTACTCCATGGTATATAGATGCCACATTTTCTTTTCTTTTTTTTTTTTTTAAGTGTACAATTAAACGATTTTCAGTGAATTTACCAAAGTGTACAGTTAATCACATAAATCAGTTTTTGAGGAATTCCTTTCCCCTATTGAGACCCCTAATTCCACTCCCCAACTACTTTTCAAACATGTCCCACCCCTCCACAGTGTCCACCATTTCACTCAGACGTGGGTTTACCCCCCACCCCCAAATCCCGAGTGAACACTCCCACCATTTGAGCACCATAGTGTAAATCAGTCAATACCAATTTGATGGTGAGTACAAGTGGGGCCAATTCTTCGGATCTTGTGCCACCTCACTTCGAATAATGGGCTCAAGCTTAATCCAGGATAATATAAGTGGTGCTAGCTCACTATCATTTCTTAAAATTGAGTAATATTCCATTGTGAACATATACCAGATTTTAACAATCCACTCATGAATTGACATATGCCACATTTTCTTTATCCACTCATCAGTTGATGGTACTTAAGTTGATTCTGTATCTTTGCAATTGTGAATTATGCCGCAATAAATATTCAAGTGCTGGTGTCTTTTTCATAAAATGACTTCTTTTGCTTTGAGTAGATACCCAGTAGTGGGATTGCTGGATCGAATGATAGGTCTACTTTTAGTGCTTTGAGGACTCTCCATACTGTTTTCCATAGTGGTTGTTCTAGTTTACATTCCCACCAAAAGTGTATAAGCATTCCCTTTTCACTGCATCTGTGCCAACATCTGTTGTTTTTTGATTTTTTAGTAATGGCCATCTGACAGGCGTAAGGTGGTATCTTATTGTGGTTTTAATTTGCATTTCCCTGATGATTAGTAATGTTGAGCATATTTTTCTATGTTTATTAGCCATTTGTCTATCTTCTTTTGAAAAAAATCTGCTCATGTCTTTTGCCCACTTTTTGATAGGGTTATTACTTTTTTTTTCTTACTGACTTGTTTGAATTCCTTGTAGATTCTGGATATGAGTCCTTTGTCAGATGTATAGTTTGTGAATATTTTCTCTCATTCTGCAGGTTGTCTATTTACTCCATTGATTATTTCCTTTGCTGTAAAGAAACTTATAGCTTAATTAAGTCTCATTTATTTATTTTTGTTGTTGCTGTATTTGCTTTTGTGGTTTTGGTCATAATTCTTTGCCTACACCAATGTCCAGAAGAGTTTTTCATACATTTTCTTCTAGCATTTTTATGGTTTCAGGTCTTAGATTTAAGTCTTTAATCCATGTTGAGTTAATTTTTGTATATGATCTCACTCCCATTTCTTGCCAGACTATCATCCTATTTTATTCTAACTCTTTTTACAGCTTTATTTAATCAAACCATGAACATTTTACAGTTACCCTTCTTATTATAAAATTATTCTACTTATTATAAAATAGTATAATTCAAAGCCACACTTTGAATTATACTATTTTTCCAAGTGCTTCCAGAGTTGGAAATATAGTATTACTCAAATAAGTTTTACTTAAAATTTATTTCTTTTGAAACAGGAATAAATATTGTGTCTTTATAACTGGATTATCACATATATTTCTCTTCTTCTACAGGGGAAAAAATCATACTCAAGCTTTAAATATAAGAGCAAAATACACATGAAAGAATTAAAATTATTTTGAATTTATTATTTTCTTTTTTACCCCATACCTCTTTATCATATTACCTTCTCTTCATAGAGACTCTATTTTGGAACAAAAGGAAACAAAACAAAAGGAATATAGTAGATGCAGAAATGGATTTTTTCTTTATCCATACACCAAAAAACCCTATATTTTGGCCTACTTTGGGGAGAAAGTAATTTAGCTTTTTTTTTACATGGTCTTGTTGATAGACTAGAGTAGTAATTTCTCATTTCAGTGTTTTTGGTCTTTTTTTGGAAAAAGAAATAGTCATTTTCTTACTAGTGTCCTCAAAAATTTAAAGAGCTTTTTGTCTTCTGTAAGTGTTAGGTAGACAGTGAGGATCTCTGGCCCCTTCTGGGGAAGAGGTGGGCATTCTCAGCCACTGTGACTCCTGGGGGAGGAGGAAACACTCTACCAATCTGCCAATCAGAACTTAGGGGGCCAACTGCAAAAGAATGCAGAGGTACAATAGGGCCTGGAAGGTGACCAAAACAACCTGAGGCTAATTATCATGTCATTAGCTTAAGTCTACATTGTGTTCACCCACCAAAATGGGCTTTCAGAGAGGCTCATGGGAGATCCACATGTGCAGTAAGACTCAAGTCATATAACTCCCAACTATCCATCAAAATGGGGTCATAGTGACAGCTCAACCATGAGCAGGGCCCAATCCAGACACTAAAAACAAGACCCCAGACCATAACCAAGCCCCTTTTGTTACCACAGGGGGTCAAATCGTTGTCTGTGGTGAATTTATCTTGCTCTTACTCTGTGAACCTATATCTTGCTCTTGCTCTGTAAACCTGTCTTGTCCTTCCTCAATAAAATTTATTTCATGCTTTCCTTGCTTTTGGTGTGTCTGGTCGTTCTTTGGAACAATCAAGGGTTTGAAGTAGAGCCTGACCTGCAGCCTTAGGTCAGGAGCCCAGATACCAGGGTGAGACCTAATTCCTGGGTTTGTGATCTGATCCTCACTGCAGATTCAATAACTAACAAACCCGAAATTCTATGAGCACTTTAACGAAACAATTATAGAACTAAATTAGATATAAAAGATTCTCATCAATAAGCTTGGATTTTATGATGGTATATATATCAGTAAACTATTAATAATAACACAATTTAGTATTTTTTTTGGATTCTATATGGCAAATTGTCATTTCTTTCTTTCTTTTTTTTCTTCTTTATTGAAGTATACTTTACATATCATGCCTTTATTCGATTTTAAATGTACAATTAAATGATTATTAGTGAATTTACCAAGATGTACAGTTAATCACATAAATCAATTTTAAAGGATTTTCTTCCCCCTATTGAGACCCCAAATTCCCTTCCCCAACTACATTTCAAGCATGCCCCTCCCCTCCACAGTGCCCACCACATCGCTCAGATGTGGGTCTACCCCCCACCTCCTGAATCCCTAGAATTTGGAGATTCCACAAAGAAATAAAAATAGAATTACCATTTGATCCAGCAATAGCATTATTGGGCACCTACCCAAAAGAGCATAAGACATTTTATTATAAAGACATCTGCATCTGAATGTTTATGGCAGCACAATTCACTATTGCTAAGTCGTGGAAACAACCCAGATGCCCGTCAATTCATGAGTGGATTATTAAAATTTGGTATATGTTTACAATGGAATATTACTCAATTTTAAGAAACAACAGTGAGCTAGCACCGCATATATTATCCTGGATTAAGCTTAAACCCGTTAAGGCGACACAAGACTGGAAGAATGGGCCCCACATGCACTTGCCATCAAATTGGTACTGACTGATTAACACTATGGTGCTCAAATGGTGGTAGTGTCCACCAGGGATTTGGGGGGTGGGGGGCAGACCCAAATCTGAGAGATGTGGTGAGCACTGTGAAGGGCAGGGGCATGCTTGAAATGTATTTGGGGATGGGTATTAGGGGTCTCAATATGGGGTAGGAAATCCTCTAAAACTGATTTATGTGAAGAGCTGTACAACTTGGTAAATTTACTAATAACCATTTAATTGTACACTTAAAATGGAGAAAAGACATGATACGTAAATTACACTTCAATAAAGAAAAAAATGTAAAAAAAAAAAAAAAAAAGAAACGACAGTGAGCTAGCACCGCTTATATTATCCTGGATTAAGCTTAAGCCCATTATTCAAAGTGAGGTGACACAAGACTGGAAGAATGGGCCCCACATGTACTCGCCATCAAATTGGTACTGACTGATTAACACTACGGGGCTCAAATGGTAGTGGTGTTCACAATTTAGTATTTTTAAAGGGCCCCATTCTTTCTCTGTGTGGAAGGAATATTATCAGTCCCTTTTTTCTTCTTACTTGATTAAGCTTACTGTATCCTGCCTATTATCTATGCAAATCAATGTTGTATTCATCATATCGGTAATGAAAGCATTTAGAAATCTTCAATTATATCCTGTCCCTTCGTTCTTTCATAAATACAACACCAATTTCTCATTTAGTGTTGTTAGAGCTTTTGTTGTATAGTTTTTACCTTTGCAGAGTCCATTGTTAATGTCTTTGTATTGCCTTTGGTACTTAACATTTGAACAAAATATTTCTTCCCACTATTGTGTTAGAGAATATTAATAAGCAGGGGATGAACAGGTTTCAACACTTTGTTGGTTCAAGAACTCCATTGACCAATCCTAGTTCAAGTCAGCACAGCAGAGATGCAGAGGGCCACCGTTCTCCATTTGCAGCCCCAGCCAGCACCTCCCCACTTTGAGGATGGGGGAAGGGACCACAACCAATGAATGTGGGTGGCATCTAGCAGCTGGAAGAGGTAAGGTAGTAGATTCTGCCCTTGTCATTCAGCCCAGCTGGCATCTTGGTTTTAGCCCAGTGAGACCCATTTCAGACCTGTAAATTACAGAACTATAAAATAATAAATTTTCATTGTTTTAAATCACTAAGTTTGTGGCAATTTGTTGCAATAGGAATAGAAAACTAATGCAAACAACAGTTTTAATTATCTCACCCTTCATTCAGCTGGATCATGAAACCAAGGACGACAAATGCCAATCAGGCATTTGTTTAAAATTATTTTGTGTTCATTTATACCTGTGGTCAGAAAGACAGCATCTACCATCCAGCATCCTGGAACTACAAGCATCCTGAAACTACAATTGCTGACATAGACATTTTAAGTGACATCAGGAGCACTTGGTGGCAATTAGAGGTTTTAATAGAATTCAGGAAATTTCTGCCTCTGAAGTATCCCAGAATCATTCACAGTATTTTTTTTTATTTAAAAGTAATTTTTAACTACACAAGTTTAAAAAACAGAGGTAAGACTAGAGTCATTGATGTGCTAGAATCTTCTTGTGCTGGCTTGAAGAGACAACTGTTAAAACTTTAGGAATTTTATGAGCCATGAAATCATCCACAGTGGGTGTATTTACTTCCCAGAAATCGGCAGATACAACAAAGGGAGAGCGGTTGCTAAACTTTATCAGCACACTCCAGCTAGGGGCTCTTGGACAAGAACGCTTGTCCCACCCCCATCCCCAAGATTTACCCATGCTATCAAGGTGGTGTGCATCTTCCAGATTACTTTCTATGGATTTACATATATTTCTGGGTTCCCAGATAAAAACCTATAACTTTGTTAGCATTTTTTTCTCTTCATTTTTTAAATGTCATGGTAAACTTATCATTCTATAGCTTGCTTTTTCTCTCAGCAAAATATTGGAGATCTGTCTATGTTAGCCCATATGGATCTGCCTTGTTTTTAAAACTATAATAATATTCTATAATATTACATATACCATAAATATGTAGTATACATATACTATCATATATTTAACTGTGCAACGTTTGCTCTGTTTATGGATATGTGCATAGCTTTAAATTTTTTGCCACTACAAACAATGCAGCAGTGGATGTCCTTGCACCTGCTTTCTGGACACTGCACATCAAGGGTAAATAATGATATTTTGAATTTCTGGGTCTAAGGGTATAAGCATTTATGATTTTAATATATACTTCCAAATTGCTTTCTGAAGAGGCTGTGATATTTAATAATTCACAACTCTACCAGCAGTGCATGGCAATGCAGTTTCTCTAATTTTGACCTCAATGTAGTCAATTTACTTTTGCCAACATGATGGATAAAAAGTAGTCATTTTAATTGAGTTTCTTTGATCACTACTGAAGCTTAACATAACTTCATGTTTATTGGGTATTTGTACATGTGTCAGCTTGTCCTAGTGCTTTCCCCAGTTTTCTATTTTTGTGTTTTTTTTTAATCAATTTGTAGGCTACATTCTGAATTCTAATCATTTGTCTATTATGTTGTAAATATTTTCTCTCTTCATATTGTTTTTCTTTCCTCAACTTGAAATAATCTTTTTATTTTATTATACTATTATTATTATTTTTAGAGGCAGGTCTCACTCTTTTGCCCAAGCTGGAGTGCAGTGGCAAGATCATAACTCACTGTAACCTCAAACTCCTGAGCTCAAGTGATCTTTCTGCCTCAGCCTTCTGGGTAGCTAGGACTGCAGGTGTGTGTCACCATGCCTGGCTAAGTTTTAAAATTTTTTGTAGAGACAGGCTGTCACTATGTTGCCCAGGCTGGTCTTGAGCTCCTGGCCTGGAGTGAACCTCCCAGCTTGGCTTCCCAAAGTACTGGAATTACAGGTGTGAGCCACCATGACCAGCCTTTATTTTAGAATAGTGTTCAATTTACAGAAAAGTTGCAAAGGTAGTACAGAGGGTTCCTATACACCCTTCACCCAGTTTCTCCTATTGTTAATATTTTATATTACTATGGCACATTTGCCACAATGAATGAACCAATTTTGATGCTACATTATTATTAATGAAAGTCCACACTTAATTCATATGTTATTAATTTTTTCCCAGCATCCCTTTTTGTTCTGGGATTCTATTCAGGATATCAGGTTACTGTGTACAAATGTGAACCTGAATGAGCCAACCCTTCAAGATGGATCCTGAGTAGCTAACTGGCCCTAAATTTAAAATAGAGCCAAGTGGAACGGAAAACCAACTGCATGTTTTGGTTTGGTTCCCATTTATAAGTGGAAGCAAAGCTATGGGTACTCAGGGACATACACACTAGTACATTGGACATTGACGATTCAGAAAGTAGTGGGGTAGGAGTGAGGGAAGAAAACTACTTATTTGGTGCAGTGTACAGTATTTGGGTGATGGGTACACTAGAAACCCAGGGATCACTGCTGTACAATTCATTCATGTAACAAAAACTTATAACCCTACATCTATTGAAATATAAATTAAAATAAAATAAATTAATATAAAAAATAGAACCAAGCAACCATTTGCTGACTAGAGGTCGCACATGTACTCTGAGATCTCCAAAAGCGCACACCTATGTTCAAGTTTTCGACTTTTAGAGTACACATGAACCAACCAATCACCTACCTTGGCCAATTAGGGCTCAGCTGTATCAATCCAAACTAAGAAGGTTTGACTCCTTCATTTGCATAACTGGACCTGATTGGGAATCCTGGTGGGAACTTTCACTCAGAACCCTTCCCTTGTTCTCTGAAGTACATTTTCTTTCTTTTACAGCTGAGTCGCCACAGTTTGTAATTTGTTCCCAGGATAAAGAGAATAGTTTCTTTCCTCCAAATTCCTTTTTGGAGAACTTTTGATCACATTATATTTAGCCACCAAGTCTCCTAGCCTCCTCTCAATTGAGACATGTTCTCAGACTCTCCTTGTTTTTTGTTTCAAACCATTGTTCACCATTTATTTATACCATCTATATATATTAGGGAGCATGACATACAAGCCACTGTAAGAATGAATAGGTCAAGTGTCCTGTATATACAGATAAATTATTATTTGCATTTTAATACTACCTAAAAGTGGTGAGAAAGTAATAAGAGGAGCTGAATATATTTAATTAAATCTTTCAACTTCTGTCATTTATCTTTCACTACCAAATATCTCCCTTTAAAAAAGGTAGCCATAGTAACAATTCTCAATGACTTCATTTACTTGTACCAGCTATGCATATATAATGACAATATATTAATATTTTCACCTGCATGTTTTAAAAACATTAAATAAAATAATTATCTTAGTTTTAAAAATTAGGGTAAGGAAATATTCAAAAGCTTACAAATTATGGTTCAGAAACTTTATAATTTTTTTATGGCTTAATCACTTTTATTTTTTGTTTGTGACTACTAAAAGAGTTGTATAAGCATCTAGTAATACTAGTCTCCTACATCACTTCTCATCCCTTTCTGAGGTCACTGCCACTTTACTTTCATTTAATATTGACCTCTATGTCTGCCTGTGTTGATGCTCAAAAACTAATTAAATTAAAAAATAATTAATAGGATTAATTACCCCCTTAATTGATAAGGATTTAGCTCTCTGTTAATAACTCGCCACCACCCAGCAAGTACCATCTCATACTCCCAATACTATTATGTTGTAATTTCAGTTATTTCAATGTTCACTGTTTCCAATACTTCAAATATGTCAAGGCTAATAGCAACTGAGTCTTACATTGTACCAATATTACTATCCCTTCCTGTGCAATCCCTCACCTCAAGGTTACCTTTTGTTTTGTTTGCTTAATTTTCTATGTACTCATCACTAATTCAACCTCAAATTCTTTATAAGTCATCCAAAACTCAACCTTTACTCAACAAGAACTTTATTATTGTCATCTTCCTCGAGAAGAATCTTCAGAAACCTTCTGCTACACTCTCATCAGATCTGACCACCCCCCTTGCTGGTCATCCTAGACTTTCCCTTGACCCTGTCGCTATATTAGACCCCCTGTTTCCTGCATGCCACGTTTCTCTTTCTCTTGGTTCACTTCCTCTTTTTCGAGTAGCATATGAGAAGTAGAATGCTTAAATCTTGCTTATCTGAAAACATCTGTATTATACCTTTGAATCTGATCAGTACTTTGGGCTATATGTCAAATTCTAGGTAAAAAATAATTATATCCTAAAAAGAAGTTCGAAGACAATGTTCTATGTTTTGCAGGCAGTGTTGCTTTTGAGAAGTCTAATGCCTTTCTGATGTTTTTGACATGACTTTTTTTTTGTCTTTGTCTGAAAGCTTATAGGATCTTCTCCTTAAGCCTTGTGTTTTGAAATTTCATGCTGATGTGATTTGGTGTGAGTTTCTTTTCATCCCTTGTGCTAGGCCTTGGTGGACCCTTTCTGTTAGATATCTTTGTCTTTCGTGTTGGGAGATGTTCTGGATAATGACTTCCCCTGTTTCCTATAGTCTGTCTTTCTGAAATTTCTATGAGTCAGATGCTAAAGTTCCTGGACCTGTCTTCTGTTTTTCTTACCCTTTTTCCTTCTGATTGTTCATCTCTTGGTCTTTTTTTTCTACTTCCTAGGAAATTTCTACAATTCGTCTGCCAACACTTTTATTGAGTCTTTCTCCTGTCAACTCTCTCGAGAAATGATCATATGCAATAAACTAAATCCATTTAAGTATAAAATGAGACAAACTTTGGCAGCTGCATAGACCTTAAAACCCACAGTGAAGAAGCTATAGAGCGATCACCCCAAGTATGTTCTCCAGGCTCCTTTGCAGTCTATCTTTCCAACCATCCTGACCCAGGCAACTACAGATCTGTTTTCCATCATCATGTTAGTTTACATTTTATGTAAATAGAATCACACAATATGACATTTTACATTTTTGTCTTTTTACTTAGCATAACGATCACTGAGTACCACAGGTTGTTTATCCTTTCATCTATTGATAGATATTTGGGTTCTTTCCAGTTTGAGGCTATTGTGAATAAAACTGCTATCAACAATAACGTATAAGTCTTTGTATAAATGTAGGATTTCATTTCTCTTGGGTAAATATTTACAAAAGAAATGGCTAGGTGGTATGGAAGATTATTTTTAACTTTTAAAAATAATGCCAGTTTTCCAAAGAGGTTCTATCATTTTACATTCCTGCAGGTGTATGAGTTGAGTTGCTCCATATTTGTGCCACCACTTGGAACTGTCAGTCTTTTAACTTTTAGCCATTTGAACTGGTGTTTGGTGATATATCATAGTTTTAATTAACATTTACCTGCTGACTGATGATGTTGAGCTTGTTTTCATGCTTATTGGCTACATATTCTTTTGTGAAGCATTTGTTCAAATATTTTGGTAATAATTTTATTCAGTTGTCTTATTGAAATGTAAGAATTTCATAGTTTTAGATTTTACATTTAAGTCTAGGATCAATTTTTATGAAAACATTTGTGTATAATGTAGTGTAAGGGTGGATATTAATTCCCACCCCACCTCAAAATCTGGACATCCATTTGTTCTGCCAACATTATTGAGAAGACTTTCCTTTCTCCATTGAATTTCCTTGACATATTTGCATTGACCATATATGTATGGCCTGTTTCTGGACTCTGTGTGTTCCACTGATCTGTAAGTTACTATGTTTGAGAATATGTGTTATGTACTTGCTGGCTCCAGGGCTCTATAAATATGAATGAAGGTGCTTAATAGTGTTATTTTGATCTACCATGTCTTTACTGAATTTAGTTTATTTGTTCTACCAATGTTAAAATCTCCTACAATGCTTGTGGAATTATGTTTTTCTTCTTTTGTGTCTGATAATTTTTGTTACATGTATTTTGAGGTTTCCACATTTATGACTGTTAGGTTTTTCTGATGAATTGTCCCTTTTATCATGATAATGTATCCCTCTATACCTGTGATAATTTTCTTTCTTTTTCTTTTTTGTATTTCAGCGTATTACAGGGGTATAAATGTTTAGGTTACATATATTGCCCTTGCCCCACCTAAGTCAGAGCTTCAAGTGTGTCCATCCCCCAGACGGTGTGTACTGCATCCATTAGCTGTGAATATACCCATCCCCTCCGCCCCCCCGCACCTGCCTGACACCCAATGAATGTTATTACTATATGTACGCTTAAATGTTGATCAGCTAATACCAATTTTATGGTGAGTACATGTGGTGCTTATTTGATACTTTTCTTTCTTTTGAAGTCTATTTTATCTGTTATGGTCACTATAGCATTTTTGTGATTACTATGTGCATAGTATGATAAAACATATGCTATGTGCATAGCATATGTTTTATCAGCCCATGTATGTCTTTATATTAAAGTGCAGCTCTTGCAGACAACATATAGTTGGCTCTTGCTTTGTATCTATTCTGATAATAGATTCCAATTCTTTTAATTGAAATATTTATTACATTGACATTTAATGTAATTATCGATATGATCACAATTGTTTTCAATTCATTCCTCCTGATGTTTGTTCCTTTGCTTTAATCTTCTTGCCTTCTTTTTGAATAGTTTGATATGTTTTGGAATTCCATTTTAATTTATCTATCAGATTTTTCACTTGTATCTTGCAGCATTACATTTTAATGATTGTTCTAAGGATTAAAATATCCATTTTTAATTTTTCACATTTTAATATTTCACCACTTATAAAATGTAAGACCCTTGCAACATATTCTCATTTATATCTGTTATACTTCATGTTATAATTTTCATAAGTGTTATGTTATAAATTTCTTATGACAACGCTATAATTATGCTTCAAACAGTATTACAAATTTTAAATAAAAAGAAACACTCTTTTATGTATATTTAGACATTCCTATCATGTTCAATTCTCTTTTCAATTCCTAAAGTTCTGGATTTCCCCTACTATCATTTCCCTTCACCTGAAAGAAGTTCCTTTAGCTTATTTTATAGTGTAAGACTGGAGGTGGAAATTCTCTTTTTCTTTGTATGAATATATCTTAAATGCAGCTTCATTCTTGAAGGTTATTGTCATTGAACATACACTTCTGAATTGATAGTGTTTCTTCAAATCTTTTTTTGTGCAACACTTTACAGATGTTCCACAGTCTTTGAGCCTTCCCACTTTCTCACAGGAAGTATGTGGTTTTCCAAATCACCATTCCTCTGTAATGTGTCATTGCTCTATGGTTATTTTCATGATTAAATCTTTACCTTTATTTTTTTTTTTACCAGTTTGATTATGATGTGCCCAGGCACTCATATCTTCAAATTTAGTCTGTCTGGAGATTGCTGAGGTTGTTGAATCTGTAAACCTGTAAATGCAGATCTTCTACCAAATTTGAGATGACCCTGCCGTTATTTCTTCAATTATCTTCTCCTCCATTATCTTATTCCTCTCCATCTGGGACTTCATTTACCTCTGTGTTAGGCCTTCTGAAATTGTTTCACATGTTCTAAGGCTCTCTTCATTCAAAAAAACACATTTTTCTTCTCTCACATCTTCAGATTGCATCATTTTTAATTGTTTTCATTTTGCTATTTACCTCTTTCAGTAAATTTTCTAGTTCTGGTACTGTATTTTTAGTTGTAAAACTTGCATTTGGTTCTTTTTCATCATTTCTATTTCTGTCCTAAGATTTCCTATCTTTTCATTCTTTACAAACATATTATCTTATATCTCTTTGAACATAGTTATAATTCTTTAAAATTGTTTTCTAACAACTCCAACTTCTGGGTCATTCTGGGATTGCATGACAATGTTAATGCTTGAGAGCTGTTGAAATATTTGTAGGCCACATCCCACAATTAAAGCTCTGACAGTTGGGAGGTCACTCAGACTTCTTCAGATCATAGGTCTGCCTGAGCCAACAGCTTTTTCCTCTTCTTCAATATTGTGTTTGATGCTGTCATATTCCTCATCAATATTCTGGTTACTGTGCATCTGACATAAAATTCTATAGGTCTTCTGAGTCTGTCCTTTCCAAATAAGCCACCCAGGACTCTCAGGCAAAAAGAGAAAGCCAAGAAACTATATAACTGCTGGAATTGCTGCAAGTCCCAACATGTACCTGTCCCACTTGGCTACATAATGTTTAACGTTGTGTTCAGCACAGCACCTAGTAAAGTATCCTGCATACAGTAGGCATTTTGTAAATGTTTTATGAAATGATACAAAAGCAGCTATATATCTGAATGTTCGTTATTAATGAAACAGAAAATAACTGTGCTTTAGACTCATATAGCCATATTTTTTTTGTGGTGACTCTTCTGGATCATTTAACTCTGCAGAATTACTTGCACAGTAATTCCTTCCAACCAAATCATTCATTATTTTATATATAACCAGCCCTTTTCTTCTGGAAGAGTCTTCAGTTGAGAGACAGAGAGCACACTTTCCTTGTTTTTAGTGACTGTGAAAATTTTGAGGAATGCTGATATTTCATAGAATGTCCCTCAGTTGGGATTTGCCTAATGTTTTTGTTGTGCTTTGACTGGGCTTGTGGTTTGGGGAAGAAAGTCATTGTGATGAAGTGCCATTCTCACTCTATCTCATCAAGGGTACATGCGCTCATCATGACTCATGATGATGTTAACCTTCATCACCTGAAATAGGAAATGTTAGGTAAATAATAGACTTGTAATTTTACATTAGCTTTTTACATTCCTTCTGTAGAAACTGAACATGCTGTAATAAAGCTGGTTGGCACAAAAAGAGAAATTGGAATATAGATAATTGAGTTTAATCTCAAGTAATTACATGTTAAATATTTATAAAGTCTGTTGTTTTATGGGTTTATTTATGAAAAATGGATTTTGCCCAGGAGACTTAAACTGGTTAATATTTCCTTGAGGCTATTTGGTAAGAAAGGGATAGTTTCCTACATTTTGTTTATAAATAGTAAGTAATATTAAATAATATGACAGGAGATAAACAGAATAAAGAACAGTACAGCACATATTGCATTTATAATAGTATAAATTTGCAATTACATCTAATGACCAGCATTAAATACAGTGTATTAAATTATTCAAATTGCTCTTCAGTATAGATTATGCCATTGATTAGATTTATGGTAGTAGCTATGAGATGTAAAGTAAATATTGTGACATTCTTTAATTGAAATAAATGCTCGTACTTCAATTAATGGTAATTTTTTAGTTCATTAACTCTAGAAATTTGTTTTTATAGTCTATTCAGAATTCTACATTCACATGAATTGAGATATAGGCAGCATGAGTTTATTAAGAACAAATCAATGTCATGTAGACCTGACAACTTTTTTTGATACAATGATAAGGCAGCACGTAAAATTTGCAATACAAAGAAGTGAAAATATCTATGTCTGTCTCTTCTAAATCTTTTTTTTTTTTTTTTTGAGACAGAGTCTCACTCTGCTGCCCGGGCTGTAGAGTGCCGTGGCATCAGCCTAGCTCACAGCAACCTCAAACTCCTGGGCTCAAGCAATCCTTCTGCCTCAGCCTCCCGAGTAGCTGGGACTA
>CAUYRT010099774.1:0-45561 GCA_963574885.1 Lepilemur ruficaudatus | reverse complement strand
AGCCTCCCGAGTAGCTGGGACTACAGGCATGCGCCACCATGCCCGGCTAATTTTTTACATATATTTTTAGTTGTCCAATTAATTTCTTTCTATTTATAGTAGAGACGGGGTCTCGCTCTTGCTCAGGCTGGTCTCAAACTCCTGAGCTCAAACGATCCACCTGCCTCAGCCTCCCAGAATGCTGGGATTACAGGTGTGAGCCACTGTGCCCAGCCTAGATTTGTTCTTAAAGTTTAATATCTTCAAAAGGACTTCACAGATGCCCCAGTATTTGCATTCAGAGCAAAGGCAGAAGAAATTGGCAAGGAGACCAAAAAAAAATTGTTTGTTTTTTAATGGAAGATAAAATATCTGTAGGAATCTCCAGCTGACCCGTGATCTTAAGGAAGAGAGCCGGGTGCATGGCTGGCAGTGTCATCTTCCTTTTTCTTGGGGGTCTCCTGGCTTGGGGGCAGGGTTAAGGCCAAACCCAGGGTATCTGACAGATCCCAAAAAGCACCGCGAGGAGGGGGAGGAGGTGCCTGCCCGTCGGCAGAGAGCAGCATCGTCCCCTCCGTCCTGTGCTTCACCCTAGACTTCCATGCCCAGCAAGCCTGGGTGGCTGGAGTTGGAGCATGGAGCTGTCTAGTGGCCATTCCTTCTTCAGGCCTCTTGCACACAGTGACCACGTCTGATTAGCTTTTGATTCCCTCCCCTGGAAGTCTGCGGCTCATACTGGGTCCTTATGGAACATTTGCTGAAGGCTTTCTAGATGTGATTACAGCAAAGTCTATACTGAAAACAATCTTGAATAACAACTATCTTTTCCAACCTCTGTTCAACAGACTCTCTGTATAATAAACTACGTCCAGTTTCCTCCGCAGATTGGAGGTCCATTATAGGCGTTCCTGTGTGGCCGGGAAGATGCGGAGAGGTCTCCAGTCCCCTTGCTCATCGAGCAGCAAGGACCCCCAACCCACCTTGGAAACGCCACTGCCTCCGCCCCTCTCAGTCACCCTGCGCCCTGAGTCCTGCTGGCGCAGGGCCGCCGCCCACTCCCTTTCCTATGGGAGCAGTTTCTCTTCACTGTCGCGGTCCCAGCGGGCTGGTGACATGCCCTTTCCACCTCCGTCTGTGCCCAGGCCGGCCACGGCACCCTGTTCTCACGGGCCAGAGACTGGCTCAGGGCAGCCATGGCGCCGGAGTCCTTCCTTGGGACTGTCAGCGTGGAGTGGGACGGGACAGGCTTTGCCCGTAGCAGAGCGAACCCAGAACTGAGCCGTCCCCTCCACGCGAGGCCACCACGCCTCCTTTCTGCTTACGCTACTTGGGGTTTCTATCGCTTCCAACTCTCAGAGTCCTGATTTTTTTCTGTTTTTACATTTTCCAACTTTTCTTTAAACACAGAAATTTTAGTTTTGAGAGGGAAAAAGTTTTGACTTTCAAAAACACACATCAAAATCAATGTGGATGCGGAAAAGCCGGGGAATTAACGCCAGCCCTGGTCCACGCGGGCCCCTGCGCATAAGCTGCTAGTTTCCATCTCGCTTCTACCAGAAAGCCACGCTCGCCGTTCACTTTAACACCACTCTATTTCACAGAATCCATGAAGTCTCTCCACTGCAAGTGACAAAAAAAGTAGCTCAGGGGCCTTAGGGTTGACTCCTAAGAAGAAATGGAAGCTCAGAAGCTGCGACTGGAGTTTGCAATGTTTGGGGGAAAATGCTCGTAATTCCACAAGGCACTTAACTCACAAACGGTTAAAGAGGTAAAATTAGTGATGTCCACTCAATTTTTAGATTGAAATTACGAGGAAAGCTAACACACCACCATTCTGGACGAGCACTTTATTGTTGAGAAGTTTGCGGCAGAGCAAGCGGTCTGAGCCTCCGCGAGGAGGGCCTGGCAGAGCCCGTGTCGGGGGCAGCCGCGGCAGCTGTGTCTGCTCAGCCGAAGCCACCACGTACCAGAACAGAAACCGGCCAGGCCCTGTGGTGCGAGGGGACCGACCGCCCGGTGCAGCCCAGCATGGCTTCCCCGGCGCCCCCACGCCGATCTGGACCAACGAGAAGCTTCGCAGGTGCAGACTCAGTCTGACCCTCGATGACAAACGACTTTCCCAGCCGGTGCCCAAACAGGAAAGGCACCGGAACAGAATCTGTAGAAAGTCAAATCTGTCACAACCGGCACTGCTGTCTGAAGTTAACCTCCTAAACTAGCTGACCTTATTATTTATTTTAAAAGAAAACCAAACGTATACAGCATCCTTTAGAAAATCATGTAAACGTTGCAAATTTTTAGGGGTTATTTATAACCTGAAGAGATTTATAAAAAATTATTGGACTTGTTAAGACTATAAATACTAATGCCCCTCTCCCATGGAAAAAAGCAATTGTTACAAAAATATAAAAAATATACTAGCTTCTACTATTTACTCTTTCCACCAGAAATCTCATGACTCTGGGACACCTCCTGGTTTATACACCACATAGCAAGCACAAGTGCAATTTTTTCAATTTTTTAAGGAAGGAAAAGTTTCAAAACGTTGCCTTTTGTTATTTGGGACTGTGGCTGCTGTCTTCCTAGAGGTTGCAACGCCAGCGAGGAGCTCTGTCGGCTCCCCTGCACAGACCCCGGGCGGGAGCTATAGCCCAGGAGGCTGCTTTCAAACCTTGCTCCACGGCCTCTGCACATTTCTCTCTCCGGCTCCTTCCAAATTCCATTTTAGACATGCTGGGTCCCCAGACTCCTGAGCTGGCCTTGGCCTCCCTGATTGTCCCCTGGGGAAGGCAGAGGGTGGGGACAGGGGTCCCAGGAAAGGGAGAGAGGACGAAGCCTGCTGCCACCTGTGCCTTAGAGTGTGAGGTGCCCTCACTCGGGGCTGCTGATGCCTGGGGAAGCTGCACGCTTGGCGGCTGTTACCCTCCTGGCCTAGAGAGATGATTGGTGCAGGTCAGTCTGCAAGCCTGGGAGGAGAGCCAGCACCTAATGTGAAGGCAAAACACTTTGCATTAAAACACTTCAATAAATTCCCAGTCAGATCTCACGTACTTCCCCACAGCAGCCGAGCTACCAGCTGAGCCGCTTTTACCAATTAAGAGTTAGGAAATGGATCAAATTCAGTTTTGAAGCAATTTGAGAAACTGCAGGGGCTTGACTGTTGGTCAAGTCCTTGAGGACTCTCCTCCCAGATTAGGACATTTTCAGTCCTTCCTTGTCCCTGCTGCCACTAGCAGGGGATGATGCGCGTAAAGGCTCAGTCAAGCCCTTGGGCGAGAGCTGGCATTGGGGAATCAGTGGGATGGATCTACGCGCCACCAGCCAGAACGCCTCCACGTGACTGGGACATTGCTGGGCTGCACCCTCTGTCCCTGAGGTCCAAGGAGGCCTCTCAGACAGGGGTCCCAGCCTAAGCATGTCTGAGAGAACCCTCCATCTCCAAAGCCCTGTGTATATAGTTCTCACCACCTGCTACGTTGCTCAGAAGGGGTTCAACCTGCAGCCTGGCTCACACGCTCCCTGCCTGCAGGACCCTCTGACCTCGGCTGCAGCCACGTGTCCGCCACAACGTGGCCTGGCAGCCTGAACCATCCGAGTGCTACTGCTCTCATCGTTCCTGACACAGGCTGCCTGTCTCCAGGCCAGCAGGGTGGACCCTCACTGAGCCCCTGGTGGCCTTCCAGGCTCTCCCACTCCAAGGACTAGATTTTCACACTGCTGAGGGTTTTATTTCACAGATCACGTTGGTGAGTTTGGGTTCCAGTCCTCACCATGGCTAAGTCATACATCTCCCAACACCTGATTGTTTTCTCCAGATCTGTACTATCTCACCCGATACACCCTGGTTGTTTAAAACCCGGAATGAACTTTCCCAAAGCAAAAACAGAAACATATTCAGAGAACCCTGGCCACATCTACTGAGCAAGTTCCCTCTACTTTGGCTGCATCAAATAAAACGAGATCTCTGCGACATCACGCATTCGCGCTTGCCCAGAAGAGGCATGCTCCCAACATCAAGGCACAAAGCTAGAAGTCCCCTGGGGCAGAACGATGGTGCGCGTGACCAGTGGCCTCCGTGAGGCCCAAGGCAGAGCCACGGGGAGGCGAGTCCAGCCTGGCCTGGGTGGGCAGCAGGAGAAGACCGGAGGCCGGGTCTCCCTGGGCCCGAGGCGTCCTCACGCGAACTTCTCCAGGAACTTCATGTGAAAGTCCTTCACCTTCTGGAGCACCGTCTTCAGCTTCTCCACAGGAGGGAGGATGGTCATCCTGGCGGGAAAGAGACAGTGTCAGCCCAGCTGCCCTGGAAGCGGAGAGCAGAGACGCGGCAGCGGGTCTTCCACCTCTGGAGTGGCGAGCCCTGGGGCGTGGGGAGGGACAGGGCTGTCCCACTCGCTTTGACAGCCCCTGGACAGTGCCCAGCATGTGAGAGGCCACTTGCCCCCACTCACACATTTTCCCTTTACCCAAGCAGTAAGATGAACACAAGCCATGACCTGGGCCGGCGTGTGGGCATCCAGGACTCGAGTTGCGTCGCGCCGCAGAAGTGGATGGTGCTTTCTCGAGAGCATGTGGGCTCTCGCGCCTGGACGGGCCTTTCTCCCCACCGGTCAGCCTCTGACGGGAATCCCCCGGCTGCCCCGGTAACCGACACCTCCCGACCCTCCAGGCAGCCCTCTCATTACCCACTTTTCACACGAGCCACGACTCACTGAGGTGAGCCTGACAAGGGAGAAACAGCCACTGGACACGGTCTGTCCGTCTGGGGGACATTACCCATGACTTTGACTACGGCTAGACTGGGCTCCAGGTGCTAACAGCTCATGCCATTTCTTTCTGTAGCGTCGGCTGTAGGAGACACCCGAGAGCAGCGTGCGTGGAGAGGACGCTGTTCTGAACAGAGCTGGCCTCAGCGGGAGACCGCGCTGAGCCGCCCGGGACAGAGCTGGCGCCCTGTGAAGGCGGCGCGGGGAGTGGAGCTCACCCCACTGCGAGCTGCGCGTGGCGCCCTGGCACACTTTGGGGCTCACAGGCAGTGCCGTGGCCCAAGGAGTGGCCAAGAAGCTACTGAGCACCTGCTGTGTGCCAGCATGGTTCCAGGCAGCAGATGCTGTGTGCTGTTGTCGTGGAGTTTAAAAGGGACAGAGAAATAAAGGGACACACTACTGGGAATGTTTCCGATGGTGATGTGACAGGTGGCGGCGGTGAAGGGGAGACACAATAGCCAGGAAGACCCCTCAGAGGATGTGACCCTAGAGCCTGCCCAGCCTTCCTTAATCCGAGGGCAGGATGGGAGCTTGGCTCTGCAGTAGGACAGATGGGGCAGGCAGGTGGGGCTGTAACTCAAGGGAGGATGGTGGCTCCGCAGCCCTCTGTCTCTGAAGCCAGCCTTACGCTCCATGTCAAGAAGCCCAGGTGTCCCTGGACAAAGCCAGGACCAGCCCCAGGTGCACAGAGGAAGTCGTACCTGAAGTGGTAGGTGCCTTCCCTCTGCCCAAAGCCACTGCCAGGCACAACGCAGATGCCAGTCTCCTCCAGGAGCTTCATGCAGTAGAACATGTCTGGGGCCATTTTATGGGCCTGCAGGAGGAAGCAGGGCAGAACCTATGATTCGGCTCCAGCCTTGCATGGCATAAACACACCAGCAAGCATGCAAAGCCAAACGCAGACCTCAGTGGCTGGTTCTCTTTCCCAAGGCAGTGCCCTTCTCCTCTCTCCTGAAGAGCCCTCCCCCGCCTCAGGACGCCGGGGCACCGTGGGTGCCTGGTGCTAGGAATAGGGACTGCCAGTCCACTGCCTTCGCGCCCTAGCCCCAGGCAACAGCCCAAAAAGCACCAACGGTCGCTTTGTACACGCCAAGTCACAGAGCACTCTGACAATGGGGCCTGTGGTCTGCACCGGGGGTGGTCTGTGGGAACAAGCTTGGGGGGGGGGCTGTCGCTCGTGCTTCCCACACACCGGCCTGTGCAAGCACCGCCTGGGCGGGCGGGGCGCTGTTAAACGCAGATGCTCAGGCTCCAGCAGCAGGGACCCTGATCCGCAGCTCTGGGGTGCTGGGGTGCGGCCTAGACTGTGGGCTTCACAAGGCATTCCGGAAGCCTGGGGGCTGGGTGCCGACACCACTTTCAGAGCACTGCTCTGCCCCTGACCCTCCAAGTGGGGCCTGTGGCACCGGCTGAGAACTTGTTGGAAATGCACTCTCGGGCTCCTTGCACATTTAGTGAACCAGAATTGGCATTTCACAAGCCCCCAGGTGTGCACCTGCAGGTTTGAGAAGCGTGGCTACAGGTCGAGATGGCCGGGTGGAGACGGCTCCTGCCTCTTCCCCAGCTCCGGCCGCACCGGGCACCTCCCTCCAGGGCAGCAGCTCTCCCCAGGGCGGGCCTCAAGTGCGCCCCATCAGCACGCACGCAGCGGAGCCGGGCCTCTGAGAACGTGTTATCTTCGTGCAATAAACAGCATGGGCTGAGGGGCCCACAAAGTTCAGAGCCTCTAGCACCAGCCCCCTGCTCCCCAGGGCAAGCAGTGCCCGCCCCAGCGCCTCGGGTGCACCCAGCGCGCAGACCTGAGCCGCCTCCACGGCCTTGGGAGGGATGAAGACGCGAGGAAAGGCGTACATGGAGCCCTGCAAGGGGTTGCAGTGGATCCCTGGGACTTGGTTGAACAGGTCTTCTGTCAGCTTTGCTTTTCTGGCCAGATCACTCAGGACCGACTCCTTCTCCTGAAGAGACAGAAAGCCGGGAGTCCATATTCCTGCAGGAAGACCGGCGAGGACGAGCATGTGCGTGCTCCATGGCGGGGAGTTGGGGAGCGTGCTTCCCTGCAGGAGTGTGTCCACGCACTCAGCCTCGCAGGCGGCTCCGCGGCCGGGGCATGGCATACACAGATACCCGGGGAGTTCTAGACCACAGGGTAGGGCCTGGGAAGCCCACATCATGGGTTCTATTCTTGTACCAGGAAGTCATTCCTGAAAACGAGAAAAACCAGTCCTTGCCTGTCAGTCTGAAGGGACCTGGCTCTGGATGGAATATCCTAGAACTGGCTGCTGGGAGACATGGCTCCTGTGGACAGGCCCCACAACCCCATGTTGGGGGAACCACCCTTCCCCACTCTCGGTCCGCTGTGCGTGGAACACGTGGCCTAGGCAAAGCAAATCGGGGTCAGCTCCATGGTTTGGAGCTGGACATGTGTGCAAAGCCAGAGCCCAGGCATCTAGGACAGATCTAGGGGCCGCTGCGGGAGAGGTGACAGGCGAGCCTGCACGTGAGCGGGCATGTGTGGCGTGGTCTAGCCGCACACTGCGGTACGGCCAGCCTTCATCCGTGAGTCCACTCACATGAAGTATCCAGAATAGGAGACTTCACAAGGGCAGAACGTAGGAGGGTGGTTGCCCAGGGCTGGGGAGGGGAGCAGGGAGCTAGCGTTTAACAGGTACGGAGTTTCCGTTTGGGATGGTAGAAAAGCTCTAGAGATGGATGGTGGTGACGGCTGCACAACAGCGTGAATGTCCTTAATGCCACAGAACTGTGCACTTTATAAAGATCAAAATGATAAATTTTGCTGTGTGTATTTTACCACAATTAAAAAAAAAGATGTGAGCCTCGAGCAGCTGGGAGCTGACTTCTAGGTTACATGACCCATAATTCCTCTGTTTTTTTTTTTTTTGCATAAACTCATCAGAGTCGGGTGTTTGTCACTTGCAGCCGAGAGGGTCCCCACGGGACCGTGCCGAGCCGTGAGGATGCCTGGCTGGGTGGAGGCTGAGGGCTGATGCTGTGCCCATCCATTCCCCCTTCCTCTTTTCAGTTTCATAACAAAGTCCCCTGAAATGTTATCAGGACAAAGCCCTTCCCTCTGGGTGCCTACTGGTCCATGGTGCTCACAGGCGAGGAAGAGGAAGGTTCCACTCACCTTCACACTCACAGTCTGCCTACTTCAAAACAATGCCCAGTGTCCAGACAATGTGCGAAGCACCTTTGGACTTAACCAACTCGTGGGAGAGCTCAGGCACCAGCAGGAACCATGAGCAGCCCCTGGAGGCCACGCCCCAGGAGGCTGCCACCTGGCCACTTGGAGACAAGGCTGGCCATCCACACAGCAGGAAGTCACTAGTGCCCCTGGCGGCAGCAGTGACGGACAGGTCACAGCCGACTCACCCTGGTGAACTGCTCAAAGGACTCCTCTCCTGGCACCGGGGGGTTCACGACAATGTCCATGGCGGCCTGTCCAGACACCGGTGGACACAGACGCACCGAGAGCAGCTTCACCAGCTGGCCCTTGATCTCGGGGTGCAGGTTGATCACCTCCATGTAGCCTCCTCTGTAGCCACACCTGGAGGGTTGAGGAGAGGGACAAGACCACCAGTTACAGAAAGATCTCAAGAAATGCGAACAGTCAGAATCTGCATCTTCTCCCCCTTCCCCACCAAGGCCCAGGTGCGGCTGAGTTCTTGCTAGCGGAAGGTGAACACAAGTGATACATACTGATTCGCTTCTTTACAAGGAAAGAGCATGCACTCTCCTCCCTCTTTCCAGGGCAACGGTGACACCGGAGCAGCACCAGTGCTACTGCTGGATGCCACACGTTGAGAAGGCAGGGCTACCAGCCCCAGCCCTTGAATGACCTCATGGGGCAGTGCCTGCCCTGGACTTCCCCTACCTTCAGACTATGTCAAAGAGAGGCACACTCCCACCTTGGCTGAGCCACTGCATTTGTGGCCTCTTTGTTATAGAAACTTAGCTTGAGACCTAAGCAACACACTGGCCCCTGCCTGAAAGACAGGCACGGGCCTGGGGCCTGGCATCACCCTTGCACAGGCTCCAGAGGTGGGGACATGATTCACCAGTGCCAATGAGCATCAGTGTGAGGACTTTTGTTAGAACAATTTCCACTGCCTGAAAACAAAACCCACCCAAACGGAGAACAGAGCTGAGAAAGAAAAACAAAGCAAGAAAGCAGAGCCAGGCTCCCACTGACATATTTAAGGCCCTGATTCAACTCGACCTTTGGACCTTTTACCAACATGGATTAAAAAAAAAAATGCCTCTTTGGTGTAAGGCAGTTCAAGTTGAATTTCTGCAATTTATAGCCAAAAGAATCCCGATTGATATATTCACATCACTCAAAAATAAGCTGAGAATATGCAATGAATTAAAAACAAAATCTTTTCAAATCAAATCAACAACATTAACCGCACTTTCTGGAGCTATGCCTCCTTTTCTGGTCTGTGGCCGCAACGTTCAGACTCATGGCCACAGAGACACAGGCTTGCTGAGGCAGGGACCTTCCTCCCCTGCCCCAACCTCAGAGCATCTGGCACGATGGCTGCTGGAAAAATGCTTCCAGGATCATGCTGGACTGAACCGGCGAGGAAAGATTCCCCTCTGATACTCGCACTGGATGTCCCAAGGCAGGAAGATAAATTCTGGCATCTCAGAAAAGTTTCTCGTAACAAAAATGCGAAGAAAGAACTTCCTGCTTAATCCCCTGCTGATGGGCAGAGGATCCAGTTGAGCAAGACCGCCTGGTACCCGGTAACTGAGATTGGAGGACAATTGCACGTAGCTCGGGATGCCAACAGCCAGAGCCGGACTGGCCACGAGTTGTCCATCACAGGGATGGATAAAACACGCTTGAGTTGAAAAATGAGTTACTAGAGAACAGATATATTCAGGAAAAGAGCTACTCAGCACAAAAAGTCTAGCAAGGAGCCAGCACTGCCACTGGGCAGACCAGAAAGACCAGCATAAATTAACTCCTGCCCACAACAAATAAAGCCAAGAACAGTTTGGCAACCATCCCAAGGGACAGCTCCCTGGACCTGGCCAAAATATTTCCTCAAGCTTCATGGTCACACTGGTTTGCAGCCTAATGAACGAGCACCCTCCCCACACCACCGCCTGGCACGGAAGGGATCCCCAGCGCCGGGACGGATGCCCTTGGCTACAAACTCCCTGCTCTGTCCTCCTTGTCTCCTCTTCAGCTTCCTCCTCTTGCCCCCGACGGCTGCGTGGGGGGGCCCAGACCTTGGACCTCCTCCCTGTGCTCACCCGTGTGAGCCGTCCAAACCCAGAGCACCACGCTCTGCCAGCGGACACGCTCACACCTCCGGCTGGACGTCAGCCAATGGATCTACAGACTCACGCGGCCCTCTCCATCTGGACATCAAATCGGCATTTTTAAATTTAACGTGTCCATAAGCAAACGCTGGCTCTTTTCTCCTAAACCTGCTTCAGCAGCGGCCTTTCCCACCTGTTGATGGCAATGTCGCCACCATTCCTGTTTGAACAAAGCCTGTGACTCATCCTGACTCCTCCCTCACACCCGGCTCTTCCCCCAGCAACTCCTGGCAGGATCCTCTCCCTGCCTCTGCCCTGGCCCATGACACCTCGCCTGGAGCACAGTCACAGCCTGCACCCAAGCCCCACCACGCAGCAACCAGGAGCCCAGGAAAGCACCGGTCAGCTGAGGTCACACCTCTGCTCAAACCCTCCAAGGGCTCCCATCTCGCTCTGAGTAAAAGTGAAAAGTAACCAAGTAGCCCGGGTGGTCTGGCCTCTTGTGACTCCTCTGGTCTCCATCACTGCCACTGTCACCGTCACTCCTTTCCAGCCTCAACTCCCCCAACACCTCAGGAGTGCTCCTTCCACCTCAGTGCCTTTGTACTTGCTGTTCCTGCTGCCTGGAACATGCTTCCTGCGGAGATTGGTGTCTTCCCTCTCTCCCCTGCCGTGGGTCTCCCCAGTGAGCCTGCGCCATTTCCACCTGCCCCGCCCAGCACCCCTACCTCTTCTCTAACTGTCTGTTTCCATCTGCCACAGGATTCTACTCACTTGTCTGCTGCCTCTCTCTCCTCGCTGGAACAGAGCCCTGCGAGGGCAGGCACTGCCGTGCCCACTCGCTGCTGTGCACTCAGTGCTCAGATCAGTACTTGGACTCAGTGTTCCATAAACACCAGCCAAGCGAGCAAGCACAGGGCCGAGGCTGGCCTTCCGGTCTCCGGGGCCACCTAGCGCCCATGCCGGCCTTGCACGCAGAGCTCGGCCTGTTGGCCTGAGAGCATTTGCCCACTCCACCTGCCTTCCCGGGCCCTCAGGCATCACTGCTGGAGCAACAGAGACAGGGCTGGCAGAAAACACCAAGTGTCAAAAGCTGCTGTGAGGCCCTGTTTTCATTTCCTCGATTTATCCATGGTCTGGTTTCTTCCGAGCATGGCCTTATTTTACTTGAAACCCTGCACCAGGGCTGTTTTCACACCCCTGGGCTCTCCCCCTGGGGAGGTGCAACCTGTTTCCTCCTGCTTCTAGATGGGCAGAAGCTACAGATAAGGGTGGCTTTCTCTCCATAAAAGTGGGTGGATCAAGGCAGGGCAGAGGAGCAGGTGGCAAGAAGGCCACAGTGGACTTAGGCAGGCCAGAGGCAGCAGGGGACCGGAGGCCAACATACTCGCCCATGTAGCCCTTGGAGGTGGAGTGGAAGGAGGCCAGCTCCACGTTGCTGGAGTACTCGGGCCCCATCTCGTAGAGCACCTTCTTAAAGGAGTGGAATCTGCAGTCTGGAGAGTACACGTTGTCCTGGTACACCTGCAGAGGAGGACACGACAGTCACACGAGCCCTTCTGAGAGCACTGAGCCCACGCAGGCTGCTGCCAAGGGCTGCTGAGGGGACACAGCCCCCCAGGCCTGAGGTGAGGAGGGCACACGGGACCTGCAGTCAGGTCACGGGGCCCAGCCCTGGACAGCCAGCTCAGTCTCCAATGCCGCTGCCAGGGACGTGCCAGAATGTGCCTGAAGGAACTTTCCAGAATAAGCACAAGGCAAGGCTGCAGGCTGGGGGAGCTCACTCGGTTTCTCCCATAGCTAGCCCTGTCCAATCTCCAGACCCCCTCTCTGCCTCGTCTGACCAGTGATGATACCAAGGACTCCCATCTTCCCAAGCAAATCTTCCTCCTAAAGCACAATGTTTACTTCCTTTACTAATGTCAATAATGACAGCAGTTAATGTCCCTTTTCTCCGACCTCCCTGTTTGAAGGGCTAACCTGCTGGGTTTCCTTACAACACTGCCCCAGTCTGCAGTCATGTGGTTTTCTGTCCACTCTCCACGGCTGCAGCAGCACCCACACCCGGCCGGCTCTTCCTGATCCCCGGGGTCTAGCATTCACAGTGGGCAAGCCCCCACTCTGCCTTTGAGATTAACTTCTCACACCCATTTTGGAGGATCAGGGAAACTGAGGCGTGCTGGGGCCCAGTGGGTCAGTGGGAGGTTCAGGTCTGCTCCATCTGCCCACGAGCCTGGCATCGTCCTGCTCCTCCTCGCAGACCCGGGGGAGGTTTGTGTACCAGCTCACGGATCTCTCTGCTGCTCCTTCTCTCCTTTAGAAATAAAGATTTTAGGCCCATCTACTATTAATTAAGATGATTTAGTGGGTGCGCTGCGAGAGAGAGGAGCAGTGAAGGAACGGAAGCAGTGTGCCAGATTGCAGCCAGCCAGAGCCGTGCAGAAAGGAGGATGAAGTGAAAACAGGATTTGGGGGACCCTGTTTATTTCACGCAAACCAGAAAACAAATGAGCAGACCTCAGCTCCAGAAGCAACAGTTACGGGGCTAATTCAGATCCCTTCCTCATGGGCTGTGAGAATTCAACGAGGCAGTAGATACAGAAGCACTAGGGACACAACTGCAGGTTAATGAGTGGGCATCTGCCATTTCTGCCACTGGGCACCCACTCTCCCCTCTTGGGTAAGAGCCCCTTGATCTGTCCTCAGGGAATAACCCTCCCCTGGTGCCCATCTGGAGGTTTGGGAGGACAGGGCAGAGACCCCACTCCTCGCCCTGGACCTGGCCAATTTGCATGTGGTAACTCCCAGGCATGGTGACTGGCTCTGCAACGGATGTGTAGCCCAAGCTGAACCAATGAAGTTCAGTTCTGAGACTTCTGCTGGAACCACCAGGACAAAAAGCCCTCTTTCCAGGCTGGGAATTTCTAGGAAATGTTACTTTCTGGGAAGGTAACAGGTCTGGGTACGAGGCCAACACAGAAGGATGGCAGAGAGAGAGAAGGTCTGGAAGATACAGTTTGAGTCCCTGGATCCACCTGTGTAACTGGGACCCCAAACATATTTTTTTTTTAAGTTTACAGTGATTGAGGTTAAATTTCTGAAATTTGTAACTAAGAGTCCAAACCAATCCAGGGATAATTACGGTCACAATCTCATAGGTTGTAACACTGAACATCCACACCATGACTCACTCCTCTACCACCAATAAAGCTCTCTGGCTGTGGGACAGTCAGGCCCGGATCCGCCCCTGGAGGGGAAAGGTGATCCCCACCTTGCTGAGGGTGGAGATGGGGCTGCTCTTACCTCATCAGCCAGGAGAAAGAGCTTCTCTTCCCAGGCAAAGTGAATCACGTCTTCTATGCACTTTCTGCTTTGTACCTGGCCTATAAAACCCCAAGAAAACAAAAATGTAACTTGTTGTTAAAATTGTTTCTGGGTCAGAATCCCACCCAGACTCACCTGGGTGTCCCGTGTTCCCTCAAGACCCCGAAAGATCACCCTCCCTGGTTGCTGTGCCTGACGGTGCAGTCGACCTGCAGGGGCCCGAGGGTCACGCGTTCATCTGATTCACTTAAGGCAGGTATGTGGAGGGAGTAGCATTTCATACCCAACTTTCTTGTTATTTTGACAAGGTGTGTGCACGTGGTATGTCTGCGCAGCAGGATCGGAAGGCATGGAAATGTCACAAAGAGCAGGAAAATAAAACAGAAGTGGTTTAGTCCAGCAGCTCGGCATCCCCCTTACTACACACCAGCAGCAAACGATGGAGAACCCATGGGCTGACGCGGTGACCAGGTGAGAGGTAGCCCAGCTTCCCCCAGAGGGGACACACGAGCTCCACGGGGCAGGGCCAAGCCCATCCCGGCTCATCATTTATCCTCAAAGCCAACACTCAGCAGGGGCTCGGCCAATAATTGCAGAATAAATGCTAAGCGAACGAGCCTGGGCACTGGCTTTGGCACCTCCTGTCAGCTGCGACTGGGGAGCTTGGCCTCGCTGATGATGACGACGTGAGCACTCCAGCTCTCTTGGCTCAGTCTCCGTCTTCGAGACTTGAGTTAACACTAACAGGAATCACTCACCATCCATTTCAGAGAAATGAGTGCAAACAGCAAGACTGTAACCCATCGGCTCGTAGAAATGCCATGAGCACATGTGGGGAGAGGGGTCAGCACAAGGTGGAAATGGGACCCTCTTCGATGCTTCCTGAGGCCTGCTTTGAGTGTGGCACCAGGAACGTCTCATGTGCTCACAATGCCGTCTGGAAAAGCACCACCATGACCAGGCTTGATGACTTCTTTAAAAAGGCCACATGTCTTTACTATATATATATATCTGCATGTATTATGTATATATCTAAGTGTGTGTGTATCTGTACATATATGAACATGTATTATTTGCATATGCACACATACACATCTTGATGCAAAGAGGCATGTAGAATATGCTGCCTTTTTGTTAAAAATACTTATATTCTTGTCTATATAACAACATTAAAAATAAGTCTGGAAAAAAATATATATATATATCCTGTAAGAGCATGGTATGATTCAGCCAGGATTTCCACCTTCAACTATCTAAGTAATGAACCAATTCCTTTACTAAGGGACCAGATGAGACAGGAGCTGGCTGCCTAAGGGAGGAGAACCTGCCTGTGAACCCTCCTGGTCCTGCCCTCCCAGGCCCATGATCCCACAAACTGTACTTTGCTAGGATGCAAGCAAGCACTCGAGCTCCAGAATATGCAAAACCACATCTGCCAAATGCTAAAGGGAACACAAACAGGAACCAAGCAAGAACCAGAGCCTCAAAAAGCCTTCAGCCCAGTAAAGGAAATGAGACTCAAGATACGCAAATAATTCCACTGATATATACGACGTCAACTTGAGAATAAGGACAGAGCTTATCTCTCTCCAGTGCCTAGGACACAGCAGTCACTTAGAGCATGCCCACTGAGCCAATGAAGGGAGACAACGGCATGAATAATCATGTAGGAGAAGGGAAAGTCACATGTGCTTGAGAGGAGTCAGAGCACAGCTGTGCCCAGCTCAGGGAGACAAGAGATATGGCTTTGATACAGGCCCGAAGGCTGCAGAGGGGTCCCCAGGTGCCTCTCCACAGAGGCTGGGCCAAATGAATCTCCTACAAACTGATGGGATGTCCGCTGCTTGCGCCTGCTGAGCATCCTGCCTGCCTCTGAGCAACAGGTCACAACCATCCTATGGGGAACGCCCACGAGAGGCATGGAACACAGACCTGGCCAGAGTCCCAGTGATCTGACTGGCTCAGGGAGGGGCAGGTGACCCAGCTTGGGCCAAACAGTGTGGCTTGAGACTTCCGGTGAAACCACGGGGAGGCTCTGCTGTAGGGGTTCAGCTGAGGCTGGGAAATGCTGACCATCTCAAGAACAGCTCCTTCCTAGGAAGGAATCCAACCCAGGGGAGAGCAGAACTGAGGAAGGACTGGGGCGCCTGTGACACTGGTGCGATTCAGGCGCGCTGCTTCACCTCGGACTCCACAGTTCCATGGTCTAAACGCTTCCGTCTTGAGTTGGGTTTCTGTCTTGAAACCAAAAGATCCGTGGCTCAATAACCTAATCCATTTTGACAGCTTTTGGCCAAACATGTGTGGTCCAGATGAGACACCTGGTCATCACAGGTGGGTTTCTATTTTCCACAGCCCCTCTTCCAATAGCTGACTGGTTTTCCCACATTCATGACCCCGGAGAGCAAAACCAGACTTTGCCCACTCATAAGGTCACTCTTCGTAAAAATTACTTATATTAATATTACATTAATATATGATGACCCCTTTAGTTAGAAGAGGAAAGTCTCTGGTACGATTATTTCTTTCCAGACAGTCTGGTGAAAAGATTGATGTAAACATCTGGCCAAGAAATCACTGACTCTATAATGCAGAAGAGGTGGAGTCTTCCCTAAGATGTTGTAGAACTTGCCATTCCAAGTGTGGTCCTGGGACCGGCATAAGTATCACATGGGAGTTGTTGGAAATGCAAACCCTCAAGCCCTACCCCAGACAAATTATATCAAAATATCTGAGGGTGGGGTCCAGCAGTCTGTATTTTAGCAAATTCAAGTTTGAGAACACTGTTTTAAGGAAGTAATTCTCATCCTCAACTGCAGAGGCTATTAATGCCCAGCCCCAGAGATTCTAGGGGGTATGACCTGGCCTCTGAGTCTTTTCAAAGCTCCCTTTGTGATTCTAATGTACAAAGGCCCTCACTTTCCTTTGGCATCACATTAGATTCTTACCCACTCCCTGGAGGAGGAGGAGGAGGAAGAGGGGGAGGAGGAGGGGGAGGGGAGAGGGGGGAGGGGGAGGAGGAAGAGGAGGAGGGGGAGGAGGGTACATAAGCAGTGTTACCGCCAGCTGCCCCCATTTTCCGCACTCTGATATTCAAGTGCTGCCTGCAGCTGACTGAAGCATCAATTGATGTTCCCGAGAATACAGATTCCACAATCAACTCCAACGCATTTTGGCCTCGACCCAATTTATCTCAACAAAGGAAGAGAGAGAAGCCCTTGTTCTCTGCATCCAAACAGCATCAGGGGCATATGAAGCCAGCAGCCTGGAAAGATGAAAATGGCCAGTACTGTGCGCTTTTTTGTAAAGAAAAATATGCAAAATTGGGGTGCTTTTCAAATTCTGGAAACTAGCTTTTGGTTACTTTGTTTAGTTACTTTTGTTTTTAACATGACGTATTCTTCTCAGGCCTCAAAGTACACAGCAATGCTGTGTCAAAGAAAAACAAAAAGCACACACCAGCATTCTGAAAACCAGTTCAGAAAAACAAGTGGGAGTGAAGCTAAATGAGGCCTACAACTGATGGCCTGATGGCTACGTACCTGGATGACCTCAGGGAGGTGAGTCTTTGAAATGCAGGGAGAACAGGAACAAACCCGGTCTGAGTAGTAACACAACCCTGCCCGAGAAAATGCCTGCATTTGCTCACCTCCTCAGATGGCCTGCAGCAATTTTTATGGCTTTCTGTTAGCAAATCTGGAACTGGATTGAGAAACTGAAGACAGAGAAGACCTCGAATTGTTTCTTAACTCTTCAGTGTCTAGACAGCCAGTGTTCCGCCGCCCCACCTCCCAAGAAACTGGCAAGGAAGTAAAATGCAGACCTGTGGGGTTTCCAGGGTTGATGATGCAGAGCACCTTGGGGTCACAGTGGTCTTTGGCCTCCCGCACTGCCCGCCGGAGCTCGTTCACGTTCAGGGCCCAGCAGTTCTCCTCGTCCAGGTAGTAGTTCACCTGGATGGCATCAAGCTCAGAGATGACCGCCGAGTAGAGGGGGTACTGGGGGATGGAGATCATCACGCCTGTCCGTGACTTGCCACCCCCAGAGACGAGGATCTTCAGAATCGTCTGCAACAGAGAAGTCACATCTAGACGGCCAGCCACTGCCCACCCCGGGAGCTGAAGAGCAGACAGACCAGGCCACTCCAGCCCCGCCTTTCGCCAGCGGCCCTGCCACCTGCGTCCAGCGCGACCCGTGCACGCTGCCTCACTTCCCCGAGTCCCCGTTTCCTCGTCTATAAAATGAGGGCTGCTGCAAGGAGTGAGCAAAATCAAATGTTTCCAGTTCTTACAGTGTGTGACATGTAAAGACTCAACACTTGGATTTTTAATGCTTCTAAAACAGTAGTCCCCAAACTGGCCTGTCTCAGAATTATTAATATTCTGACCCCACCCCTGTAAGCCTGATTTGGTATGTCTGGGGTGGGGCCCAGGAATCTGTCTTATTAGCAGTACCAGGGTCCACAGTTGCAAAAACCCCTGAACAGCACTGCTGAAATGGGATAAAATGCCCATCTACTGCCAGCAGGTGGCGCTTTGACCCGTTTTCACAGCTGAGCAGACCGCGTGTGTGCGTGTGCGTGTGTGAGACTCCTGAAAAACCAGGCCACGGGAACTCTGCGGGATATCAGGGGAGGAGGCAATAATTCACTGAATTAATAAGCCAAAATCCTCTGCAGGGAGAGTCTCTGCACCTTGCACACGGGCATAGGTCCTTGCTGCAAGAACGACACCAGCTGAAAGGGGCCATTCCTCTGGCTGAATCTTGTGGACACCCTCCGCCCCAGGACCTTTGCCCACACTGGGCTTCTCTGGGAACTGAGAGCAGAAGACGGTGGAAGATGCCGTGGCCGGGGCTGGAGCCCCAGTGTTAGAGTCCCAACCATCCCAAGAACCAACTCAGACCACTGAATGTCTCTGGGCCTCGGTTTCCTCCTGGGCTCCAGTAAGAACTTAATGTATTAGAGATGCTTTGGGAAAGGAAGAGCTCACTCAACAAACACCACAGACGAGAGCCTTGGCGGTCAGGAGCCCCGTCCCAGAAGGAAGGAATCAGATAGCATATTGCTCCCTGAGGGGGGAGAGTAAACAAGTCGACGGCACCAGCACCCAGCCAGGCCCCGGGAGGAGAGTGCTAAAGGCCATGGGGGCCATGGACCCACGCCAAGGAGTCCACACCGCTCCGGCCAAGCGACCACCGACACCCCCGCCCCGCAGCACCTCTCCTCTCGCCTCCCAAATGCTCCCTCAATCCACGCCCCTCCCAGACACAATATAAATTTAAGTACATAATTCTAATTATGTCCCCCTCCTCCATCAAACCCTTCAATGGCTCCCTGCTGTTCCTAGGACAATGACCTAAATCTTCACAGTGGCCTCCAAGGCCCCGGAGGACTCAGCTGCCCACTGCCTCCCCAGCCCTGTTTGTGGTAACCGTGTCGGGCCGTGTGTGCCTGTCCCCGACTCTCCATTTCCCAGCCCCCAGCCTCCTTCCAGCTCAAGGCCTCTGCACACACTGACCTTCTGCTCAGAACACAGCCCCTCTCCCGCCTCCCAGCTCACTTCAGACCGTCTCTGCTCAGCAGTCCCTGAGTCACCTTCCCGACCCCTCCACGCCCACCCTGCCGGGTCGGGGTTCCTGCTGCTGCCGCCTATAGCTGCTGTCCTTCTCTTTACTGCGGAAGGGAACCTGAAAGCTTGTGACGTGACCTTCATTTACGTGGCATTAACACTGGTCTTCTCTAGCACCAGTGTAGGCAAAGGCCAAATGACGTGTTTGGTTCCACACTGTCTCCCCAGCACCTGGCACGGGGCCCAGCAGAGGAGGAACGCGAGTTATGTGCCACAAGACAGAAAGGCCAGGGCACCCTCAAGTGCACATCGAGGCTACAGTGGTATCCAGGTGAAAAGGGGCAGGAACTGCGGGCCACCAGGGCAGGGAGACCAGAGGGGTGGCCCACCCTCCCCCACCGGGCCTGGCTCCCTGCCAGCCGGTTCAAACGTGTGGCTCTAACGTGCAAGGCTGTCCTCCATGTGCATGAACTCTGGCTAACAAAGAGCCATCCCCGCACGTACAGAAATGCCGTCGCTAGCCCCAGTGGTCAGGTAAATGTTGTCTGGGTCCGCAGGCACGCCACCATCGCGCCTGGTGATGTAGGCCGCCACATCTTCACGGATGCAGTTGACACCCTGGCTAGCACTGTAAGACCCTGTAAGACAGCAAGTGAGACAGACATTAGAGGCAGGAGGTCTGGCTGCACAGGGTCAGTGTGACAGCTATGTAAGTAACCGTGGGGAGGAGTAAAGGGAGCTCAGGTGGGGCCAGATTCCTATTGCTCTGGAATCTGGAATTGTGGCAGGCCGCTGAGCCACCTCTCTGGGCCTCACCTCCCATCCTCTCATCCACCCTCCACCCCCCTATCCTCTCATCCACCCTCCACCTGCCCACCCACCCACCCATCTGTTCATCTACCCTCCACCCACCCATCCTCTCATCCACCCTCCACCTGCCCACCCACCCATCCATCTGTTCATCCACCCTCCACCCACCCCTGTCTCCGTCTGTCCATCCCATACTCACTGACTGCCAGTTTCCATATGCTCAACGTTATTCTAAGCCCTGGCTTCTAATTAGTCAAGTGGTGCCCATACTTGTTCCACCCACCCTCCTGGGATTTATACGTGTCCTGGAACAATATGGGCCATTAGAGCTGGGATTCCTATGTTTTTATCACAGTGCCTACACATGGTGCCACGAGACTTGAGAAAATGGGCAAACACTTGTGCTCCCAAACAGCACAACCTGCCAGCCCAGCACCAACCGCACAGCCCTAGGGCTGCAGGGCAGGTGCCATGACCACCCAGCCACCATTTCAACAATATCCTCGGGCTGCCATTTAGGGTTAAAAGTCAGGCCACCATTTACGTGGAGTTGAAAAGCAGGTAATATTAATGTATAGTGCTCGAAGTTAGAACAGTGGTCACTACTGTGGGGCTGGGAGGTTACACAGGTGTGCACATGTGTAAAAATCATTCCAGCCGTACATGAATATTGCTGCATTTCACTAATATTGGTAAAATGCACCAGTATGTTTGTTATACCTCAAAGTTTTTAATTTTTAATTTCAGGCTACCATTTATGGTTTCTTTTTCCCCCAAGACAGAGTGTCACTCAATTACCTGGGCTAGAGTGCCGTGGTGTCAGCCTAGCTCACAGCAACCTCAAACTCCTGGGCTCAAGCGATCCTCCTGCCTCAGCCTCCCGAGTAGCTGGGACTACAGGCATGCACCACCATGCTTGGCTAATTTTTTCTATATATTTTTAGTTGTCCAGCTAATTTCTTTCTATTTTCAGTAGAGATGGGGTCTCGCTCTTGCTCAAGCTAGTCTCGAACTCCTGACCTTGAGCGATCCTCCCGCCTCGGCCTCCCAGAGTGCTAGGATTATAGGCATGAGCCACTACACCCAGCCATTTATGTTTTTAAAATAAACTGGAAGGTTGGGTGTGATGGCTCAAGCCTGTAATCCTAGAACTTTGGGAAGAAGAGGCAGGAAGATCACTTGAGGAGAGGAGTTTGAGACCAGCCTGAGCAATGTGGTGAGACCCCATCTCTACAAACAATAAAAAAATTAGCCAGGCATGGTGGCATGGGCCTTTAGTCTCAGCTATTTGGGAGGCTGGGGCAGGAGGATTGCTTGAGCACAGGAGTTCGAGGCTGCGGTAAGCTATGATGACGCCACCACATTCTACCGCAGAAACTGGGTGAGATCTTGTCTCAAAAAAAAAAAAAAAAGAGAGAGAGATGGGAAATATGTACTTGTACATGTGCAAAATCTCTCTGGAGGAAGACTCAAACTGGTGAGGTGAATTCTCTGGAGAAGTGCACCAGGAGACTAGGGGTCAGAGGTAGGAGTCATTGTGTACCTTTTTAGACCTTTTGAATTTTATACATTAAAAAAAAAACCCAGCCTATTCCATTTATTGATACTGCAAAACCACCACCAGGAGGAAGGATAGGGCTCTGAAAAATAGATTCTTCTCTGGGGCCTCAGCATGTATCAGTTCAGGCCTGGCATCCAGGAGGAACATGGTTCAGAGCTCTCAACTGGAATGCCCTGGCTCTGCCTCAGCCTCTTTGTACAGCATTAGACTCACCCCTTTCCCTCTGACTAGCTATGAGGGAGCTGGACCAACACTCTGAGGTGTCAAGCAACAAACATTAACGTGTATCAATTCTGGGTGTCAGGTACAGGGACATTTGTTACATTTTCTTGGGTATTCTAAAACATTTAAAGTATTTTGTAAACTAAAAAGGAGGGGAAGGTGCAAATGCTAGTGTTAGAGAATGCTTTCTCCACTAGGTAATTTATTTGATATTTCTGAGTATAGAAACCTTCCAGGGCTCCCTATTTCCCCTACCTTCTTTCAAGGCCCTACACTCCACGCCTGGGGCCTGGCTATCCCACAACAGCCAAGGGCTCCCCTTTTTCCTGCCTTTAAGCACAGCTACTTCCTTGAATCCCCAGACCTTCACCCATCAGCAAGTCCTCTGTGTCTGAGGCACAGACCTTCCACCCCTCTGAGGAGGCTCCTGGGTTTCTTTTTCTTTAGATCTTATGTCATGCTCCAAACTGCACTGATCCTTCAAGGCTCATTTCTAGTCTGTCTCCAGGGGGCCCCGCCCCCAGCCTCTCTCCTGGCCTGTAATTTCTCCAGTTATTTTATACAGAGGAAGCCCTCCTCCACATGTTGACTGTTAGTGCCCTTAGGGTAGGGACTGTTACCTATTTCTTCTGTGTGTCTCTCCTAGAGCACCTAGCCCACTGCTCAGCCACACCTCACAATACCCTACTTAGGACCCACTGCCAACCCAGGTCCCAGTCCTAGCACTGGCATCACTGCCACTGCAAATTCCCAGCCTCACTGAATACCGCCACTCCAGGACCCTCACTCCGTCACATTCAGTCCCCAAACCTCAAGGCCTCGCACATACTGTTCCCTCAGTCTGGCATGCAGTCGCAGGTCCCATTCGAGCGCTGCGTGAGCTCAAATGCCACTTTCTCTGTGACCCTCTCTCTGCATTAGAATCTCTTGTTATAATCCTACAGCTCTCCCTAAGAACAACTGGGGATTACGTATTTATATGAATTCTGTTAAATGTTTCTCCCAAATCTGATACTGAGCTTTATGAGCACAGAAACCCCACCTGCCTCATTTGCAAGTGCCCCTGAGTCTCTAGAACAGTGCCTGGCCCGCTGCGATGTGTGATCAGGGAGGGGCTTGACAGGGGCAGACACCCCCACCTCCCCCAGCCGTGTGCTAGGTTTTACCTCAATCCTATTAAAGATCCAGGACACAACCTGAGAACTGAATTACTCATCAAACAGAAAATAAATGAAGTCCCAACAGGAATTTTAAAGGACATGATAAAAACATGTCCCAGGTGAACGTCAAGACTTTGTGTACATATTTAATAACCCCCACTTGGGTCAGGGTGGCCCTGGGCACCATGACACGCTCCATTTCCTTTTACCTTCACTGGCAAGAAAGTGCTGCTCGTGGCGTATTGGACACAGCACAACGGCCCCACGTCCCTGTCGCGGGAAGGATCACACTGTTCCTCTGCCTGCAGCGGGCAGGGCCTGGCAGTGACCCCATGGGGCGGGGCTTATCCACACCTAGCAAGGGGCTTTAGCACACATGTCAACCTTCCTTGCAGACCCAGGAGGTGGGTACAGAGCACCTCCTAGTTGAAGGATGAGGAGAAAGGCCCAGAGTGCAACTACCTCACCTGTGTTCATGAGATCCTGGGATAGAACTCAGTGTGGGTCACAAAAGCCATGAAGGCCGACTGGTCTCTTTCTGTAACACCCCAAGAGGGGACCTGCACAGACACAGCCTCCTAACCCCACCACCCCAGCTCTGGCTGACACAGAGTTTCGCAAACCTGTTGGTGAGACTTGGTACAGTGGACAAGGATCCCCAGACTTTCACATCAGATGACCAGAAGGCAAATCCCACCCCACTCTCCACCCCGCCTCTCAGTTGGGGCTTCCAGGAGTCTCAGGCCCATGGTCTTTGAGAAGCACCTTTGTCCTCTGGGCCAGGCAGAGGGCACAGGAGGAAGAGGAACTGGCGGCCAGGCAGGCAGGAAAGCAAGGGGTGCCGGCCCTTCCAGCGAGGGCCACCGCTAGGACAGTGCCCAGGCTCTGAGAGAGAGGGCTGGGGGTGACCACAGGCAGGAAGGTAAGCAGAGGGCTTTCGATAAAGGGACACAGCCAAAAAAGGTGAGGAAAGACAGGGAGATGACAGAGACACCAACGGGAGCTGATTCCCTGCTGGGCAAGACACAGAAATCCGTCTCCTGTAAGCTCCACATTCCAGAACATCAAGATGCCCATCCTAAGAAAGCTCTGAGAACAACCGGACTCCTCAGGGCGAAGGAAGCCGATTCCCTGTGTAGGTGCTTGATGAAGGAAGGGGCAAAAATAAACAGGAAAGGAGATGAGAGGAGAACAAAGGCCGGAGGCCCAGAGCATCAAAGCCCAGCTCGCAGGGGAGGGAGAGACAGTATCACTTTCACATCCGCAGGGCAGATTCCAGGCCCCCTTCTGTGATGTCCTCAGGGGCCGCAGTTCTGTCCAGAGGCAGACAGCGGAGCGTGCGCGCCCAGGAAAGCGGAGAGCGAGGGCCGGGTGATGGGAGCACGATGAAGCGGGGGAACCGGCACAGCCAGACGAAGAAAGCACACAGAGGGGCCGGAGGGGTCTCAAGGCACTGTCCTCCCCAGCAACCAGCCACAACCTCCTAGATGACGCGGGGACACGTTCGGAGCTGGGGGCCACAGAGATAAGAACACTGAACAAAGGTGGACACTGCGCCTCCACTCTGCCTCCCATCACGAGGCCAGTCCCTGGGTTAAACCTTCTGCTTCGTGGAAGGCAGCCTCAGCGGGGTGACGAAGCTGCTCCCAGCGTGCAATCCAAACCCAGCAAGATGCAGGCACACGCACCTCAAGTGCCCCCATCACCAAAGGCTGCCTCTGCACCGCCACTCAGTGAACAGGAGGCTGCCGGGCAGGTGAGAGGAGGAATGCTATTTCCACTGGTTCTGCGTGTCTGCCCCCCACACGCATTCACACACTCACTCACATGCACAGTCCGACACTGCAGATGGGGCTCCAGCCCACCGCACGTTCATTTCACGCCCTTGGGGACCTGACAGTTTGGAGCCTCACCCAGGCTGTTCCCGCCACAAGCCTGTAGGATCCGCTGGGCTCGTTTCTTAGCATCTTCTGGGAAGCTGGGGCTGTCCAACAGGTTTGGGTAGGTGCAGAGTGCCATCACCTGGGGGAAAAAGGTGCAGGCTGGGCTCCCAGCACCCCACTCCCAGAGCCCTGAGGGGCACAACAGACACTGGGCAGGAGACAGTAGGAAGATGACAACTCCAGGGGACAGTGCTGAAGCACACCTCTCCACAAGGGCTCGGTCTGTGGGAGCCCAGGGGTGAGTGGGAAGGACACTGGGCTCTCCGTAGGAGAAGGGGAGATGCCGGGAGTCAGGACACAGCATGACCTGGGCTTGGGGCCAAGCATGGGCTGCTGGAAGAGCAGCCAAGGAGCGGAGTGAGGCTCTACTCAGCCTCCGGCCCCAGCTCTTCCACAAAGCACAGTGCACCCGAGGCACAAGAGCCAGGGGTCTCCCGGGCAGGGGGCCAGGGCTGAGTGGGCAGGCGAAACCTAGGTGACAGGAACAGGCTGCACAGCCCCCCTCCTTACTCACAGCCTGCGCTCCCCTCCAGGCCCTTGGCCTCCCCCCACGCCCTGGGGCCCCTTTCCTCCTCAGCTGAAAACCGGGCCAGCTTTGTCATCTCTATAACAGAGAAAATCACCCTAACCTCACAAATTAAGAGGATTAAGCAAGGAAAGGTGTGCAAAAGTGCCAGTAAACCCCAGCTCACCAGGCAAGTCTAAGCTGGTGGTTTAGGAGCTGAGCCAGGTGCGCTGGGGGGTCAGGGCTCAGGGCTCTGACACCAGCCAGGTGACTTCAGCTGTGTCAACTCTGGAGCTCAGCTTTTCTTCCCTGCCTGCCCCACTCCCAGGGACACTTGTGAGACTAGAGGGGATGTGTGAAGGCTGGAGGCAGCCAGCACCTGGAGAAGCTGGGCCTGCCATGGCCAGGGTGGGACTGGATTTGGGCCGCATCTGCCAGCCAGGAAAGGCTGAGGCCTGTTTTGAAGCCTCAGACATGTGCAGGGATCTCTGCTAAGCGAGGCCACTTTTGGCCCCTCCTTTCCAAAGCCTGCACTTCCAGGACAATTGGGGCCTCAGACCTCCCCACGCCTCTGTGTCCCTGGCAGAACTGCTCTGTTTGGTCTCATATTTCCCCATCCTGGGCCCCGCCTGGGACACTGGTGTCCCTGGGCAGCTGGCCTGCTCTGAGGGGCAGGGGCTGTGTGAGGGACCCCGGTGCACAGTCCGCAGACCAGCAGCAACCTAAGCCTCTCCCTCGTGACCCTGCGTGAACTCCCTCCGGGGCTGTGGGCTGAGGCCCCCTAGCCCTTCTCAGCACTCTGGCCCAGAGAGCAGGGCAGGGAAAAGGGAACAGGGTGCCCAGTGCTCAGTGTCCCTGACCACCCCAGCCTGTGAACCGTAACCATATTTTGGTCTAAAACGGGCCTCAGTCCTTCTCCCAGAAAAAGCTTTCCCATGGCTGGTCTCCTAGCCCCCAACTTCCGTCCAGGCTGCCCTGAGGCTTCTCCTGCTCTGCTACCCACCTCCAGCCCACCACTCCCCCAGTTCTGGCCCATGTGGCACCTTTATGGTTGGTGCTCAAACTAAAACGCTGACTCCTGCCTCCTCCTGGAGCCCTAGGGAAGGAACTGGGTCACTCTGGAGGTCACCAGGGGAGCAGCACTCAGAGTGGCTGCTGGTCCCCTATGCTCTTATGCTGGCCAGGCGTTCCGTCACCCACAGCAGCACTCTTGTGGTCTCCACTGCTCCAAAGTCCCCCGCCGGAAAGCGGCAGAGTCAATACTCAAACCCGGGGCATCTCCCTGAGAAGTTGCATCATGACTACCCCCAACACCGTCTCCCAGCCCGGGAGTCTCTGCCTCTACCCTGGGCTGCTGCCTACCCTGCTGCTTCCCTTCCAGCCAAGCTCAGCTCTCAGGACACCAGAGCAACCCCAAAATGGGTTTGGGAATTTTCAACAACCTTGGAAGGGGAGGCGGCCAAGGGAGAGAACCAGAGGGTATGGGGCACTGCAGGGGCAACCACACTGGCACCTCCCTGCAGGATGCTGGAGCCTGCTGCATCCTGAGGGGGTGGGACAGACAAGGAGGCAGAGGATGACCCTACAAGCCCATGCCAGCCCCTCCCAGCCTCTGCTCCTTGGGGCCAGCTCACCTGTCGAAGGAAGGTGATTGGCTGCTGGCCCATGGCCTGGGCGTCCCCGATGTTGGCTCGGATGACCTCAGTGAACGGTTTTTTGATACCCTGAGCAGAGAGAAGGCAACAGGTGGTTACTTAGAGACTCTCAGACCCTGGATTCCCGAGGCCAAGCAGTGTTGCCACAAGATATTAATAAGTGGCCCTATTTTGAGTGTTACCAAGTGTCAGGCATGGTGCCGAGCCCCTGATGTGGCCGGTCCCATTTAACCTTTACAACCATCCCATGAGGAAGAACTAGTATTAATCCCATTTTACAGATGAGGATTTTAAGGCTTCAAAAGGCTAAGAAACTTGCTCAAGATTACATAATTGATAAAACATAAGTACTGTGATTGGAACCCAGGAAACCAGACGCCAAGATCACCCTTCTTAACTACCATGCTCCATTCACTACCTCCCACTATCCAGAAAGGCTGGAAGAGCCTTCCTGGGCTGCCAGAGTGTCCGGAGCAGCTGCAGGTCCACAGCCCAACCGCCATTGTGCAGCGCTGGGGCCAGGGTGGCAGGAGGGAGGCAGGAGTCAGCAGCAGACCATGCCGAGCATCAGGGAGAGAGGTTCCCAGACTCCCCTGCACCCCACCCCAGGCACAGCTCTACTCAAGGTTTAAGTGACCACGGACACCAAGGATGTCCTTGTCTCTGGAAGATACGGAGCAGCAGGGAAGGCACAGGGTTATTCTCTTGCAACCCTAGCTTTGCAGAATGAAGAATGTGAGCTGATTTTCACATTTTTAAAAAAGCACTGAGGACGAAAAGATTGACTGAAGAGTAAGACCACTGCCTGAGCAATGTGTTTAGCACAGAAAAGAGATCAGAAACAGAGGAGCTCGGAGACCCTTACAACGTCACTGGGGAGGGGAATGAAGGTCACTGCCACTACTGCAAAGGCAGAAGTGCGGCCTGACAGAGAACTGTGGGCACCTGGAAACATGGGGATTCCACACAGCTCCCTGAAAAATCTAGAATTAGGCACTGGAATCAACAACAGGTCAAGGACTTCCCAGGCGCTGAAGGATTACCTGAGACAAACAGCGTGAAAGCACTTGGATGAGGGCAAACATCATCGTCTTACAGGGCTGGCCTGGGACACGGCCGGGAGGATGGCCGCGGAGGACAGAGCGAGAGGCAGGGCAGTGGCCTGGGCGGGAAGGCCCAGTTACCTTCCCACCTCTGCTACCACTTGCCCAAAGACACCCCAAATACAGACTGTAAGGACACAAGTCTGTGGTTTTGACACTTGTTTTTCTCCGTTTCGTGCAACGTGTGAATAAAAGCAACCTTAGACAACTTGGCCTTTTTAAAATCAGTAACATACACCTTAAGTCAAAACCAGGGGCAGCTGAGGTGGGTGGATACCTTGAGCCCAGGAGTTGGAGACCAGCCTGGGCAACACAGAAAGACTATCTCTAAAAAACAAAACAAAACAAAACAAAACACCCAGTGGGCTTGAGAGACAAAAGTAGCTGCTAAACAAGTTTTTCTGACTCTAGTTTGCCACCCCTAAGCCTGAAGGAGGTGGGGTGTGCTGAGGAAGACATCCCAGAAATGGCCGTGGCCTTCATAAATAGGGCCTAAAAGCTGTATTTCTGGAGGAAAAGGGGCCACTGAAATCCCTTGTGCCCCTTCCACTGAGTTCTTCAGGGCTGGCCAACTTGGAGAAAGACCCCCAGGAGCAGCCAGAGCAGCCACAGCACTGGGGGAGCCAAGGCGGGGGGCAGAGTGCCCAGCCCACTGGGGTAGACTTGGGGGTAGGCCCTGGAGAGACGTGGACTGTGGCCATGTGGCTCAGGGCTCATCTCACAGGCGCGAGCCCAGGCTGGGGGTGGGGGTGCATGCAGCTACAGAGCCGCTGTGTGCAGAGGGGTGGGCCCGACCCACCCCCTGGCCCTGGCTAGGGCTCCAGCATGGGGCCCCTTTCCAGCCTAACTGAATCACCACAGCCCCCAGGCCTAGCCAGCTGCACCCAGGTGATTTCTGTGGTGTGGGCATAGCCCATTCCCCAGTAGGGAGTAAATTGGTCACAGCTGTGAGGGCCAGGAACCAACACATAGCTGTGGGCCCTGGGCCAGCCCAACAAAGGGAGAGAGGGAAGCCTGGAACAGAGCCCTAGACGCTCCCCTCCCGTGTCCCCTCTCCCTACCGCTCAAACAAGTCAGGGCCTGCCCATGCGGACCTGGGAAGGCCAGGCACCTCCATTCCTGGGTCATGGCTCCCACAGACTCTGGACACTTTGCTGTGATTGATGAGCCCGGGCGTAGGAAATTGGCTCCCTTCAAAGGGGAAAGGAACCAGCCTGCCCAGCCAAGGGAGGCTATTCTGAGCAGACTGCTTCTGGGCACTCAAAGTCTACATGGGTCACACACAAATGAGCTAGGAAAACAAAATGTGTGTGTGTGTGTGTGTGTGTGTGTGTGTGTGTGTGTGTGTGTGTGTGTGTGAAGGTCTACATGGGCTGGGAAATACCAAGGAGGCAGGGCAGACTCCCCACAGTGACAGCACACAGTGACTTGCCCAGGCCTCACAGGCACACCCAATGGTGACCTTGCCCCCGCCCAGCCCCCAGGGCCCTGCCAGGTCAGAGGGACTGACAAGCATGTGGCATCCTGGTTTCCTCTCATGGCATTCTAGAGCCCACCTGTCTAATCCACCTGCACGTATCCCACCCAGAGCTCCCTCTTTGTGTGGCGCTGAGGGAAGATCCTACCCAGGGCGGCTCCCTTCCCACCACTTTGGCTCAGGTAGGAAGCAGGAGATCAGGCCACCAGGGCCTCAGGATGCCATATTTCAGAGGGTGTTAACAGGTAGAAGGAAAAGAGATCTATCATTGTCCTTCCCAGCCCACAGACCCATGAGGGTCAAGGGCTGATGGGTGATTTTAGCAGGCATAAGGCACGGCAAAGGAAATCGTCAACAAAATGAAAAGGCAACCTACAGAATGGGAACAGACAGCCCTCTGTAGTATCTACGGGTTCAGCATTCATGAATTCAAATGACCGTAGATCAAAAATATTGGGAAAAACAATTGTGTCTGTATTAAACATGTACAAAATTTTTTCTTGTCATTATTCCCTAAACAATACAGTACAACAATTTCCATAGCATTTACATTGTATTATATTAGATATTACAAGTAATCTAGCAATGATTTAAAGTGCACAGGAGGATGTGCATAGGTTATATACAAATACTACACCACTTTATATGAGACTTGAGCATCCTTGGATTTGAAAGAGGTCCTGGAACCAATCCAGTCACAGATACAAAAGAACCACTGTATTTGTAAACCACATATCTGATAAGGGATTCCTTCTATACAAATATCCAATACATCCAAATAACGAACTCATACAACTCAACAGCAAAAAAACAAATAGCCTGATTAAAAAATGAGCAAAGGACCTGAACAGACTTTCCAATGAAGACAAAAAAATGGCCAGCAGATATATGAAAAAGATGCTCAATATCACTAATGAAATGCAAATCAAAAACAATGAGATATCACTTCACACCTGTTAGAATAGATATTATCAAAAAGTTAATCTGGTTACATTCTTAATCAAAAAAAAAGAAAAAGAAAAAAATAGTTAAAACATAAGTATTGGCAAGGGTGTGGGGAAAAGGGAACCTCTGCATCCTGTTGGTGGAATGTAAACTTGCACAGCCACCATGGAAAACAGCATGGAGGTTCCTCAACAAATTAAAAACAGAACTGCCATACCATGCAGCAATGCCACTGCTGGGTATACATCCAAAGGAAATGAAATCAGTATCTTGAAGGGATAACTGCATTCCCTTATTCATTGCATTATTCACAGTAGCCAGGATATGAAATCAACCTAAGTGTCTGTTGACAGATGAATGGATAAAGAAAATGTCGGGGGTGTGTACATATGTGTGTGTATATATATATACATATATGTATAAATACGTGTGTATACACACACACAATGTAGCAGTATTATATAGCCGTAAAAAAGAAGGAAATCCTGCCATTTGCAACAATGTGGATAAACCTGGAGGACATTGTGCTAAGGGAAATAAGCTGGACACAGAAAGATAATACTGTATGATCTTACAGGTAGAATCTAAAAAAGTTGAATTCATAGAAGCACAGAGTACAGGGTGGTTGCCAGGGGCTGAGGGCTGGGGAAAATGTTGGTCAAAGGATACAAACTTTCAGTTATGAGTATTTTCTGGGGATCTTACAGCATAGTGCAGCATGGTAACCACAGTATTATAGTTTTATTACAATATTGTTTACTTGAAAATTGCTAGGAGAGCAGATCTTAAGCACACACAAAAAAATATGGTAACTATATGTAGTGGAGGATGTTATTAATTTGACCACAGTAATCATTTCTACAGCCACATTACGTATACAATGTATATGTATACCAAATCATCACATTGTATACCTTGAATACATACTTTTTTTGGGGGCGGGGGGGACAGAGTCTTGCTCTGTCGCCTGGCCTAGAGTGCAATGGCGTCATCGTAGCTCACTGCAACCTCAAACTCACGGGCTCAGGCGATCCTCTTGCCTCAGCCTCCCGAATAGCTGGGACTACTGGTGGGCACCACAACACCTAGCTAATTTTTCTTTTTTGCAGAGACGGGGTCTCGCTCTTGCTCAGGCTGGTCTCGAACTCCTGAGCTCAAGTGATCCTCCCACCTTGGCCTCCCAGAGTGCTAGGATTATAGGTGTGAGCCACCACGCCCAGCTTTTTGTTGTTGTTGTTTTTTGAGACAGGGTCTCACTCTGTTGCGCAGGTTAGAGTGCCGTGGCATCATCATAACTTGCTGCAGCCTCAAATTCCAGGGCTCAAGCAATTCTCCCGGCTCACCTCCTGAGTAGCTGGGATTACAGGAAAGTGCCACACCTGGCTATACATACAATTTTTGTCAATTACACCTCAATAAAACTGGGGGGAAAAAACAGGCACAATGCAGTTTCCTCCTACAAAGGATGGCTCTTGTCATTTCACGTGCCATGTGGGTGGGAAGGCTGGGTAGGATGGCTACTCCCCAGGGAACCTCCTTCTCATTCAACAAATATTTATTGATCACCCATGCCCTGGTAACAGGAGTGAGCAACACAGATGTGGACACCACCCTTCAGAGCTCAGGCTGGTGAAGAATAAGAAGGGGCACAGGGAAGGAACAGGGCATGGGAGAGAGGACGTGTCAGGCCCTAGGAGCAACATGCAAAAGGCCACAAGCCTCCTGACCCCACAAGGGCAATGATGGGGGCTGGAACAGGCAGGAAGTCCTACAGAGAGCTCCAGAAAAGACCCCTGAGATAAACCCCCACTAGACCCCACGGTCCCTGAAAACAGGTGCATTTCACAGCTGAGGAAACTGAGGCTCACCACAAGGTCTGGTCCTGACACGGAAAGAAAAACAAAGGAAAAGACTGGAGGCGCAGCCATACATGCCCAGATTGAGAGATGAGGGGAGAGTTCCCGGGGCCGAGTTTCCTAACTACTGAAGCAGGAAGGCTGGGTGTAGGCCCTTCAACTCTGGGGGTCTTTGGTACAGTCAACCACAGAAGCCAAGATTTGCAGGGCAGAGCAGGGATGAAAACTGAATGAGCTCCAAACAGGACAGTTCATGACAGCAGGGCTGAGGCCCAGGCAGGAAAGAGAAAAGCCCACCAAGCACCTTTCCAGCTCCAGAGACTCAGGAGGTTAAGAAAGGAGGGACCTTCGCACTTCTTTCCCCAAGCAACTCTCATAAGCTTGAGAACAAAGACTCTTGACAGTTCTAATTAGATGCTAACCTCAAAGCACTATTACTAACATCTCAAACTAGTCTTCAGGAGAAATAAATTGGCCTCGTTTTGCCAAGGTGTAAACCTAGGCAAGTGTGCTCGGAATGCCTTGCCTGGAGCCCACAGCACACAAGGCAGAGCCCAAGATAAGAGCATGGTGATTTGGGCAGGGTGGGTGGGTGCAGAGTTACTCCCGTTGGAAGACCACTCCACAAATTTTACTTTAAAGTTGCACCTAAACTCTACAGAAAATGACCAGTGAGATTTCACCACCTGCACTTGGCACATTCAGGGTTTCCAAACTCAGTTCTTAGCTAACTACAGCCACATGCTATTGCACTGTGTTCTTATCTGTGTTTGGATACAACACACACTAACGTTAACAGCAGTGACGTCTTCCCCTGTTTGTGAATGTTTTGCCCTGACTGAATGTTACTTTTACAACTAGAAGAAGTCAAGTCATTCCTCTGACTCCACTTGTGCCAATCCCCAATCCCTACCCCACAATAAAGCAAAGAAGTAGGTTAAGGACGAACAGTCAGATCTGTTCAAAACTTCTTTTAATTGCAGCTTATTTTTAAGTACTGTTCCCAGCGTACACCAGGATCTGAAAAGCTAAGGTAGGTTCTCCCCTTTGGAGCTGCTACCGGGGGAAGCAGGACCTCTCTGAGAGTACACAACTGGGGCTGGAGGAGAATGGCCCCCTTCATACCCTTTAGGCCACCTCCTCTCCACCTTCAAGCTCTCCTGTCAGTGAAGCAGTAAGAACAGGCAGTCAGCCCAGCCAGCCACCCCAAAGTCAAACACCAGAGCCACGAGTCCAGCCAAACAGCCCATGCTATTTGCAGAGCACCTGGTGAAATGGCTCCATAGGCAGTATAAAGGCTGCCACTGGGGGTCATCTCAGATCCCCAAGGACATTTTCAAATGGACAAAAAGGTACAAAACTCAGGGTGGGGGGGAACCCTGGGCTAACCAGGCCACTTCCCTCCATTTATACACTAGGGAAACTGAGGCCCAGAGCAGATATAGGATTCACCCCAAGTCACCCTGCTCCCTACAAATCCCAGCCCAACTCATCTCTAACCTAATCCAACCCCTTATAACACCATTCTACTTTTTGACCACTATGGTTCAAGACACAAGTAGAAAACTGAAGTTGTGCAAAGTCAAGGCAAGCCAAAAATAAAAAGAAATGACTGGGGCAATACGGCTCTCTCAGAAGGGGCATTGTTTAAGCTGGCAAAGTGAAGACCAGCTGTCTCCCAAGGATGAAAGGTTTACATGAGGCTACGCTGGTTTGGCTGGGGCTGCATCTCCAGCACCTACAGCCAGGAAGCTGAGACTCATTAAAGTGGGAAGAGGATGAGAAGGGAGCTTGAATGAAAGCACCAGAGAATGTAGGTGGACAGAAAGAACTTCTCAACTAACTCGGGAGTAGGACACGGGGGTGTGGAGCATCTGTCTCAGAAATCAGAGATGCCTCCCGCGTAGTGACCAAGAAATTTGCCCGCCTGCAATCATCAAGCCACACCCCTGCTGGAAATCCTTCCTGGCTCCCCTGCTTCCCACCGAAATGCACCATAAAAGTCTCAGCCTGGCACACAAGACTCCAGTCCACCTTTTCTGTCTCATTCACCTCCCACATCCCACCGGCAGACCGTGTTCTACTAACAGCATCAACCCCCTTCCCCAAATGCCCAGAACTTCCCAACCTCCTGCCTTTGCCCACAGCACTGCTCCCACATGGAATGCTCTTGCATTTTCTGCCTGCTAAAAAATCCCACCAATCCTTAAAGAACTGGGGAGGGAAGATTCAGGCCCAGAGAACAATATGGCAGTCAGCTCCCTGAAGGCAAAGACAGTGCCCCCTCTGTCCTCATCCTCACACTTTATGGAGCCCACAAGGGAGTTGTTATTTAGCACAAGGTACAGGTAATTCCTGGACCCCCTGCCAGCCCTGGAACCAGAGAAATCAGTTGTAATCTGATAAACCAGGAACACTTTAATCCCAGCTTTGTTTTAGCAGAGAGACTGTTGCCTCGAAGACGGCCAGCTCCAGCCTGCGAGGTATCAACAAGAAGCAGAGCAGCAAAACCCTGTGTTCTCTGTCCCTGGCTCACCTCTGTGCCAGGGAGGCACAGCAAGGGAGCCAGCCTTCTCCAGGCCAAACTTTAAACTTAGCCCTGCAAGGAGTCGGCAGGAGATACTGGACTCTGACTTGTCCAGCTCACTGTTTTGAGTCAGCAGAACTGGGTGTCTCAACAAGGTCTCAGCAGGCCATGAGCTCAGCAAACCCCCAAGGTCCCCATGGGAAAGAGGGCCAGGTGTCATGGTTCCCCTAAAGCCTCCTCCCATGCACTCGAAGAGCACTAAGTGACCACTTCACCCCCAAGACACTGGGATTTGATGCCTTTGAGAGCGAGATCAGGCACCACCCCCCATTCCCATTCTGAGCCAGACCTATCTTGATCAAGCAGCTGGGTAACTATATTACCAGCTTCTACAGATCTTAAGAGTGTTTACTTTTTTAGAAAACCCCTCTTGCCTCTGCCTTCCGAATTTCACCCAGGTTAGATCTCCGTTCCTACAGGGGCATCTCTTATGCCCGCCCCAGCCACCCTAGTTGTGGAGAGGCAGAAATCACTCCTGGCTGTGTGGTCACTTTACATGAAGCTATGAACCCCCAAGCCAAAATCCTGGCCAGTGAGCCAGCCACCAAAGTGAAGGAAGTCCCAGGGGCACCTTACCAGGGCCCCAAAGGCCCAACCCTCTGACTCTCCACCTTGGTGACTGTCCTCAGAAAGAGAAGAAGAGGCCTAAAGAAAGGAATTCGGCGCCACCCTCCTCCATACCCCCACTCATGTCACACTCAAGACTGGCAAAGACCCAAAAGGCCTCAGAGGGAGAGAGCGCTTGGGGACCAGACCCAACTCTCCCACGGCCCTCCCTCCCTCCCACCACCCCGTTCCATCCCTCCTCCGTTTTACTTTCTTCAAAGCACTTATTCACTATCTGAAGCTCTCTTGTTTATTTTATTCACTCGTTTTTCTCCCTCCAACAGATCTCGGTTCCACGCGGGTAGGACAGGCGCGAGCGCGCAGTACCCGGCAGCTCCGGCCGCAGGGCAACGGACGAATTCAACTCAACAAGTGAACCGTATTTAAGGCCTTACTCTGCGCTGGGCACCGCCGGGTGCGGGAAGGGGGAGGCGCGCTCTTGTTTTAGCCAAGCTTGGCTGAACGAAGGCGCTAGCCAAGGGGGTGGAAGCCGGGCGGGGGCACCCAGCTGGGGACGGCTATGGTCCTTGCCTTCATCTGCCGCCCGAGCCTCCCGGGGCCCGCGCTCACCCGCTGCAGCTCCAGCTCGATCTCGCCGGCCTTGAGCACGATGGGTCCCCGCACCGCGTACTCCACCGCCTTCACCTGCGGGTTCATGGACTCGAGCGTGAGGATGCGCTCGCGCCGGCCGCGCTCGGGCCGCTCCTTGAGCACGGCCGGGGCCTCGGCGGCCGCGCTGCTCTGGCTGCGGCCCCAGGGGCCCGGGGTCCGAGGGCTGCAGCCCCGCCGGACCAGCGCCGCCGCCCTCTGCATCGCGCCTGCGGAGGGAAACCCTGGCACACAAAGACAAAAAGAGCAAACGCGTCGCTCAGTCAGGGCGGGCACCCGTCCCCGCCGCAAGCCCGGCCAAGGGCGCATTCAGCGAGCGGTGCCAGCTTGGCTCCGGGGCCGGGCGCGCATCCCCGGGGACCGGGACCCGCCAGCGCCCGCGCCGCGCCCGGGCGCCGCACGACCGGGCTTCGGACGGCTGAGCTCGAGCATGCGCCACGTGCCACCCCCCGCGCCCTCACCGCGCCCGGCCGAGCGCCCGCAGCCGCATCCCGCGCCCCGCCCCGCGCCTCGGGCCCGCCCCGCGCCTGCGCGCTGCCTGCCGGGCCTCGCAGTCCTCGCGCTGCTTGGAGCCGCCGCGGACGGCCGGACGGCCGGACTACAAGTCCCGCCGGGCCCAGCGCCGGGCGGGGCGGGCTCTTTGTCCCGGCGGGGGGCAGCGAGCCGGAGGGCCGGACCCAGCTGTCCTCGCCGCTGCGTCTACGAGTTCCGAGCGATTTGCAGTTTCGACCCGGAGGTGCGTCCCGCCTCCCTCCGCCGTCACCTCCCAACACCTGCGGGGCCACGGGCCTCGAGATGGTGCAGTCTTCGCCCCGAGTTTCATCATCCGGGGCCAGACGGTGCCAGCAGCGCCAAACGGGGCGGGTAGGAAGTGGGGGTAGGAGTCCGGGACGTGATTGTGCCACTCCGACCCCTCTGGACGTGTTGCCTGGTCAGCAAAACGGGGATCCGTCCACAGCCTTGGCCCCGGGGTGGTTGTGAGAATTAAAAGACCGCGTACCAGGGAGTCAGACTTCTCCTGACGCCTCCATCTGAAGCCCTCCCCGCCACCCTCCACCACTCCGGTTCTATTTCCTACCTAGCATCTGAATGATCTTCTGTAGACTTCTTACTGGCTTATGGTCTACCTCCTGCCCTTAAGCACGCAAGCTCCACACGGGTGGGAAGCAGTGTCTTTCCTGTTTGCGGTAGTCACAGCACCTCTAATAGTCCCTGGCATATAAGTGCTCAGTAAATATTTGTTGAAGAATGAATGGTCAGCAGAAAGTAGCTATTATTTTTGGTGAAGGTATCTCCAGGCAAAAGACTTCCTGACTGACCCAGAGCAAGAGCAGGACGAGACTAGGAGGTGGTGTAGGACGGTGCAAAGAGTAGGAATAGAAGACACTGTCTAGTTGAGACGCCAAAATCTACAGAGAGCATGGGGAAGAGTCACTTCCCTCTCTCTGCCTCAGATCCTCCACGTCCAAAATAAATTGGATTAAATGGTCTCTAAGACCCCTTTCCGTTTGTGGAAATTCCATGAGTCTAGGTGTCTTGAGCAGAAAAACAGGCCAGAGCTCCTATACCCCAACAAACACACACATTCACAGTAGTTTGTGAAAGTTGGGGGCAGGAAGCACTTACTAAACAGCAGTGTAGGGGAGAAGGTAGGAAATTTGCTTTGAATATGCACAGTTGCGTGCAGCCACTTAACATACACTTAGCTGCGTATCTGATTTTAAGCATATTACTTAGCCTTTGTGAAGCCTGTTTTCCCCAAGTGCACAACGGGGGTAACAGCTCCGACCTCATGGGGCCATGGAGAAGGTTCAGTGAGGTGACTTTGTAAAAGCCAAAGCCTGGAGCCTGATGCTGCGAGTCACTCTTGTTCATCCTTGTCAAGAGAACACAATATACTTTCATTAAATAAATTGCCAATAAAGGGGGGAAAGGAGTGGGAGAACAACAGAAACCAAAGATACCTCTGAGTATTCCTGTTAGTGAACTGGCTTGGTTCACTGAAGGCCCTGAAAAGTTATTTGAGCTTCTCATTTACTGGTCCCACCCCTAGCACCTGTGTCTATACTAGCTCCTTCCCTGCCTCTGTCTCAATAGCCAGGTGTTCAGTCTCCAGGTAAAAGATTCTCCCACAGTAAGCTTAGCTCCTCTGATAACTTCACCACCGTCAATGTCATTATCACCTGCTCTGCCCAGCTGGGGAGACACAAAAACACATCTTTCCACCTCCAAAACACGCCTAACCTTGACCTGCATATGATGTAAATGCAGTCCCTTGCTGTCCACCCATGGGTCAGTACACCATGTTCTTCCTGTTGTCTCCATCACTGATGGGTAGGGACAGGGGAACTGGGAGGGCGGGCTTAGAAAGGTGATCATGAATCTATTTGCACGGCCGGGGGATAAACACGGAGCACACAGCTCACTTACGCAGGCTCCCATGTCATCATTGTAAAAAACAAAAACAGGTAGTTAGTGTTCCTAATATGTCCTCTGCCAACCTGTCTCTCTGAGACAGTGTCAGAAAAAAGTTCCCTAGCTTTCTCGTGAACCACATTTTGCAATTTGCAAAGCACTTTCCGGCCCAAAAGTACAGGCAGTATTGTCCCCACTTTTCAGATGAGGCTCAGAGAGGCTAAGTGGTTTGTTCAGGTGGCACACCTAAGTGGAGAGCAGGAGTTGTAATTCCTAACCCCATGCTACAGCCGACACAGACAGGGACCAGTCTCGTGTAGCTCTTTGGGTGTGGAAATTTGAACTGCCTGTTGCAACGCACTGAGCCTTTGAAAAGTTTTTGGATAGTAACTGTGATAAGGACAGTGGTAATAGCATGAACTGTGCTTTTATTTTGCTCCCTATACCAGGTGGGGGTGGGTAGAAACTGGCTCCTCAATATTAAAGATAAAACCTGATATGGTTTGGGTGTTTGGCCCTCCAAATCTTATGATGAAATTTGATCCCCAGTGTTGAATGTGGGGCCTGGTGGGAAGTGTCAGGATCACGGGGCTGGATCTCTCATAAATGGCTGGGTTCCCTCCTCAAGTGAGTTCTTGCTTTATTAGTTGTGGAAAAGAGCCAGGCACTACGTCCTCTCTTTGTTCTTTCTCTCACCATGTGACATGCCTGCTCCCACTTCACCTTCCACTTGATTAGAAGCTCCCTGAAGCCCTCACGGGAAGCAGCAGACCCTGGCGTGATGCTTCTCCTACAGTCTGCAGAACCATAAGCCAAATAAACCTCTTTTCTTTATAAATTACCCAGACTCAGGTATTTTCTTTATAGCAATGCAAAATGGACTAAAACAAAACCTGATTGAAATGCTCATGAATGCCCTTCCTATAAACTGGATGAGAGCTTGTCTACCCGCACAGCTGGGGGAGTCATGTTTCCAAGATATGATATCCATCTTCATTCCTTAATTCAACAAGTTTTTCTTGGGCACCTACCATGTGTCAGGCACTGGGTTATGTTCCTCCCTGTGTAGAACATGCATAGTTTCTTAGGGAAGGCGGGCGTTAATTAGGTAATCAAACACATAAACATGTGATCACAAACTGTGATGACTGCTGGGGAGAAAAAGGATGAAAGTTTATGATAGAGCAGAGGCCTGAGTGAAGGTTTCCCAGATGAAGTGGCCCGTGAGCCCGCCCCAGCCCCAGCCCTTGGGAGGATGGGGACAGCAGTACTGGCCAGCGTGGAGCTGCCTGAGATTGCAGGCCTGCCTAGTGGAGGCGCATGTGCTGGGTGACCGGGCAAGGCAAGGCGTGAGAGTTCAGCCATGCCCATTGTTCCAGGACTTCCCAGCAAGTTGCCTGAGGTTTCTTGGCCTATGGCAGTTTTTCTCTCTCTGCCCAATCCTGCTTTCTCCTCCTTCCTTTTGTAGACGTTAATTCCTAGGATCCAAATTGCACCTCGCACCCCACCTCCAAGTCAGTGGTGAGATGGATAGCTTTCCAGGCCAACGACTGCTGAAGACCTAGAGATCTGAGAAATGCCAAGAAGGCCAGAGCGATTGCAAGGCAAACAGTGAAGGACAACAGGAATGGAGGACACGGGTCAGAGAGGTGAGCAGTGTCAGGGCAGGCAGGCCAGGGCTTGTATGTAAGAATTTTGGTCTTCATCCTAAGAATGATTGGAAGCCTCTGGGAGTCTTAAAGTAGGGGAGTGACACGATCAGATTTATGTTTTAAGTTCTGCTGCGTGGAGGCTGGATTGGAGGAGGCAATGGAGGATGCAGGAGGATAAATGTGGCACCAGCAAGGTCCAGTGTTGGCCTAGATGAGAGGGTGGGGGATGGGACGTGGACAGGCTCTTCCAAATCCCCAGCACCTAGCATAAGACCTGGCACACAGGTTCTCAGTAAATTGCTGTTGAATGAATGAGGAAGTAGATTCTACTAGGTCTGTGCTCTTGAGGTATTTGCAGTCCAGCAGATGGGTGGAGTGTAGTAAGTGTGGTAAGGGCAGCCACCGAGAGTGCAGACCAGCCAGTCCTTGGAGGCAGTGAGGGCCATTCATAAACAACCACAGAGCAGAACAGAAAGTAAGAGAGTCTTCTGAGAAGAGCAGATGGGCGCTGCAGAGCTGCAGTGGGGGGCGGGTAACCCCCCAGAATACCAGATCATGCTTGGGCTGGGTGCTTGGGTGACTCTTTCAAAGGTAACTCTTAGTCCCTTGCTCCCAATGACACTTGGGAAAGCCCAGTAGAAGTTAGTGGGCTCTCAATAATCACATGCCTTAGCTCATGGTCTAGGGCAATGATTCAAAAGTGTCCAAGGGATCACCTGAGTGTTTGCTTAAAATACAGATTCCAGAGCCTTGCCCCAGACTTTCTGGTTCTGAAACTCTAGGGGTGGTTTGGCCCAGGAATCTTCCTTTAATTAGGATCCTGATATGCACTAAAGTTTGAGAAACACAGGTGTAGGACCAGGCTGGGCTTGTCACAGTGGGAAGAATCCAGATCAGGGAGGTCTGAATTGTGGTTTCAAATTTGTTATTAATCCCATGTGTGTGACCTTGAGCCAGGGCCCTCCCCCTTTTTGGCAGTCGCTTCTTTGTCTGCAGAACAGCCTGGACTTCCACCAGATTTCCTAGTTACCTGCTCTTCTGAGACACTTGAAGCCATTACATCCCCCCTTTTCCAAACCAATGGATTCTCCTAGTCATAGCGGCAGGCTCTACTCATTGAGCCTTGATTTCCTCACCTGTCAGTGACAGTGACAAAAGTACCTGCCTCCGAAGGTTGCTGAGAGGATTAGAGGTGGTATTTTTAAATTTTATTTTTCTTATGGATATTTGGGGAAACTAGAAAGTCTGAAAGGATAAACAGTTATTTTAGGAAAACTCAAACCGTGTTTTTCCTCTGTTCTCACACCACCACAAGACTCGACACAAGAGACTTCTGTGACCAAATATGGGTTTGTCTTTCTCCCCTACCAACAAGCAGCAGACAGCAGCTGGGTATACTCCAATTCAACTCCAACGTCATCTACCTGGAGATAGTGTCAGATCCCACAGGGTGAGCACTCAGAACCCAAGATGCACCCCTTCCCTTCAGATCCAGTCGCAAGTCTGAGCCCCCTGGAACTTAGGACCAACTGGCTTCAAGTTGGGGTTTCCACGACCCCTTCCCTCTTTGGGTTCTATTAATTTGCTGGAGTGGCTCAGAGAACTCAGGGAAACACTTACGTTTGCCGGTTTATTATAAAGGATATTAGAAAGGATACAGGTGAAGAGATTCGTAGGGCGAGGTGTGGGGAAGGGCATAGAGCTTCCTTGCCCCTGGTGTGCGTGGGCCACGCCCCAGGAGCCTCCTGGTGTGCAGCTATGCAGAAGTTCTCCAAACCCAGGCGTCTGGGGTTTTTATGGAGGCTGCGTTACGTAGGCATGCCCGACAACTGTGTAGAAATGTGATTGGACAAAAAGCTCATGATCTAAACCCAGCAAGGCCTGTCCGTTTAGACTCTTCCTGGCCTCTCCGTGCAGCATTCCTTCCTCGAAGGTGGGGGGCAGGACCCTCTCAGGAATGACGGTCTTTTGACCCACAATCAGATTAGAGTCCTGCCTTGGGCAGGAGGAAGGAGGGCAGGAGAAGATCTGAGAGAGAAAGAGATTCTGTTTCCTGAGGCTGCTCCCAAGGCCTAAAGTTTCCTAACATTACTGCAAAAGACAAGGCCTGCAGGAGTTACTAGTCAGGAACCATGGCTTAAGGTATTTTCAAAGTTTTAAGAAATAAAAACATTTAAAAATAATAAAAATAAATTTTAAAAATAAACAAAGGATTGCCACATGATCTAGCAATTTCATTTCTGGGTATATGCACAAAAGAATTGAAAGCCAGGACTTGAAGACATTTGTGCATTAATGTTTACAGCAGCATTATCACGGTAGTCAAAAAAGGTGGAAGCAACTCAAACGTCCATTGAATGGATAAACAGAATGTGTCATATACATACAATGGAATATTAATCAGCCTTAAAAAAAGAAATTCTGACACATGCTACAACATACATGAAACTTAAAGACATTTGTTAAGTGAAATGCCAGACACAAAAGAACAATACTGTATGTGTCCACTTATGTGAGGTGCCTAGAGTAGGCAAACTCATAGAGACAGGAATTCGAGTAGAGGTTACCAAGGGTAGGGGCATGGGCAGCTATTGCTTAATAAGTACGTAGTTTCAGTTTGGGACAATGAAAATGTTTTAGAGATGAATGGTGGCGATGGTTGCACAATAATGCGTATGTACTTAATGCCACTTAACTGTACGCCCAAAAATGGTTAAAATGGTAAATTTTATGTATATTTCACCACATTAAAAAAAATGAACAGGAATTTCCTACATGATGCAAGATAATTTTAAAAGGGAAATAATGTAAATCTCAAGAATGTTTATGGCTTTGTTTCAGAGATGGCTATTGAGCCGTTTCTGAGGGGGTTAGGAGGCATTTGCTGGGGACATCTCACCGTATCACTCTCTCCCACCCCAGTTTCCTCTCCCTCTCTGTCCCCCAGCCTCTCTTTCCTCATGTTTCTTTTTCTGAATGAGGGGCTCTTTTTTTTCTTTTTTAATTTAGGCTCAAGTTTCTAGGGGAAGGTTAAGGAAATTTCATTGAGATCCCACCTGCTCTGAGTCTCTTGGAAGCAAATCAAAGCCTCTGTAAGAAGCAAATGTTAATTGTGGTGAGCTCACAGCCAGCATGCTGTGTCAGCGAGCTTCAACGCGACTTGCAAAGAAGGTTAAAGATAAGCTTGCGATACTGGGCTGAGCTATATACAGGCAACTGGCATGTTAAACATTTATGTAATTTATGGGGATTGAAACTGAATAAAGGCATTTCAAAAAAGTGGTATTCACACTCGAGTATTGCATTAATAACATTTCAAGGCAGAGGGGGACATGTTTCGGTCTTAGGAGCCCACCCAACGAAACCCAGGTGGGACTGGAGAACCAGGAGAGGGAAAGGTGAAGAGTGAAGGAGAAGGAGCGATTGTGTAAGCTTCATGGACAAATGAAGCCTTCAATTCAGAGTGTTTGTTTTTCCACATTCCTTGATTTCTGGCTTCCTGGTCTTGCAGGGATATGAGGGCTCTTTAACTTTTCCCTGTGCACATGGAAGACATTTGGGAATGATTTCAGAAGCAGCCCCAGGGGCTCATGCAAAGAGAACCCTTAGCAGTGAACCCAGCGACTTCCACTATTGCGTGCCCCAAACACACACACGGTTTTAAGCAATGGCTCAAATCAATATTTCCAGTTGGTTTACTTGTCAAGTTTTCACAGATATTTTCATAAAGTCGCAGATTCTTTTATCTAGCAAAGTTCACAAAGTAGTTTTGGGACTTAGAAATTTAGGAGAAATAATAATTATGCACTACCATGAGCCCTTTTGTTTTGTAGATCTCATTTATTGTTTTATTTTTTTAATTCTTGTTCTTATTCATTCTTCAGACTCTGTGTTTTAAGAAAGGAAATCTGTTTCCTATTTTATGACTGAAAAAACAGGCAGAAATATTTACCTAGAATATTAATCTATGATTTGTGTTTAGCACCAGATAGGCCTGGCAGGAAGCTTTCTTTATTAACAATATTATTATTAACTGATAGCTATATTTCTTGAACGTTTTTAATGTGCTAAGTACTTTATTGCATCATCTTGTAGATACCTTAGAACAACCCTGTGACATACTAACTATTATTGTCTCCATTATACAGGTAGAAAAACTGATGCTCAGAAAGGTTGTGCTACTTGTCAAGATCACAGAGCTAGGTGTGGCAAACTAAGACCTGAACTTAGGACTCCATGGATTAAGTGCTCAGTCCCACAAGACTGCCCCACTTCAGATGCCATACATAAGTGGGGCCACAGGTTACCCACACTTCTGCCCAGCTAACTAAACATTCAAGAGTTCCCATGACCACCCCTAGGTTCAATAGTTCCCTAGAATGACTCAGAGAACTCAAGAAAGTGCTATAACTATGGTAACAATTTCATTATAAAGTGTAAAACTCAAGGATAGCCAAATGGAATACATGTATAGAGCACGGAGGGGGAGGCGGGCGGGCACGGAGCTTCCACAAACCCCCTCCCCCAGCACACTGATGTGTGCACTAACTCAAACCAAAATGACAGTGATACTGGTTTCACACTTGTCTGTGTATTTGCCTTTACTGTAAAACTGTATATTTTCATGTGTCTTTGAGTTATAGTCTAGCACATCTCATTTCAAGGTGAAGGACTCCCCTTAGCGTTTCCAGTAGGGCAGATCTAGTAATAATGGACTCCCTCAGCTTTCATTTATCTAGAAATGCCTTAATTTCCCCCTTGTTTTTGAAGGATATAAAATTCTCAGCTGACAGGTTTTTTCTTTTAGCATTTTAAATACAGTCATGTGCCACATAACGTTTCAGTTAAGGACAGACCACATGTACAATGGTGGTGCTGTAAGATTATAATACCGTATTTTAACTGTATCTTTTCTGTGAGTAAATATGTTTAGATACAGAAGTACTTGCTGTTGTGTCACAGTTGCCTCTGGTATCCAGGACAGCAACATGCTGTACGTGTTGCAGCTGAGGAGAATAGGCTATAGCATAGCGGCAGTATACAGTAGGTTACACCATAAATGTTTTCTTTGTCTTTCAGCAGTTCGATTATAATGTGTCCAGTGCAAGTCTATTTGGATTTATTCTTCTTGGAGTTTATTGAGCTTCTTGAATTGATGTAATTATGTCTGTTCTCAAATCTGGGAAGTTTTCAGCTATTATTTCTTGAAATGAGCTCTCTCCACCTTTATCTTCCTCATCTCTCTCACTCTCTTTTGAGGAGAAAGAAAGAGGAGTTTATTAATTTGCTGGCAGATGAGGAGGATGGAGATGCCTGTCTAAAATGCCATCACCTTCCTAATTAAAGGGAGGACATTCAGCTTCAGGCAACTGCTGTTCAACTACAGTTGATGATTCTGATCTCTGCCTAAGACAATCCTGTGACCTCCCCCAGGACTCTCCTATAGCACAAAGGACAAAGGACATTCCTCTGCCCCTCCAGACCAGTGGCCTGAGGGAAAGATGCAAGTTTTAGTTCTCCAAAAGGA
>CAUYRT010099773.1:0-15342 GCA_963574885.1 Lepilemur ruficaudatus | reverse complement strand
AAGTGGCACATGGCTTCCTTGAGCCTCTGTGTCAATCACCCCGCGCTTCTCACCGTGTCTGGCAGAGTAAGCGTTGGCTTTATGTCTTTTGCTGCCAAAGGTACGACAGCGAGCTGTCCCTTCGCCAGCTGTTAGAGGCTGACCTCAGCGGCCTGCGTGGGATCCTGGACGAGCTGACCCTGTGCAAATCTGACCTGGAGGCCCACGTGGAGGCTCTGAAGGAAGATCTCCTTTGCCTGAAGAAAAACCATGAAGAGGTAAGGAAGGGGGCCGCACGGCTGAAGGACTCCGAGAGTAAGAAAGGTAAAACTGATAGATTTGATATTTATGTAAGTCGAACCTGGGCAGATGTTGTTTAAACTGGAATACAACTACTTGAGACCCCATTACTATTCAGCCCGAGGGTCCCAATGTGTCTCTGCATGTAGGTGTGAATTAGTCCCGGCCAGTGTCAGATGAAGAAACCAAAAACTCTTCTATTGCCATTGCTCTGGTGGAGGAGGTGAGTGACCTCACAAATGGCTCTCCTTGGAGGCTTCATGCCACCCCTGACTCCCGGCTACAGGATATGCAAGCTGAGCAGATGAACACGACTATGAAGTCTATTTCGAAAAGGGAATAAAGACTGATGCAATATTTGTACCAGCTTTTTAAATATTCTGCATTTATAGAAGCGATTGGCTATGTCAGATTGATGAAGCTGAAAAATGAAAAGCTGGATGGTGTATAATAAGGTATATTTGCTCTTTGAACATTTGTTGATGAAAATAACAGCTAACATTTAATGAGATCTTACTATGCGCCTGGGCTTTTATAAGTTCCTTAGGTATCTTAACTCTTCTATATGTCACAATAAATTTCCGGAAAAGGTACAGTTATTATACCTATTTGGTAGATGAAGAAACTGAGACCCGTATAAGCGGTGAAAAGAGATTCAGCCCAGGCAATCTGCGTCAAAATCCCGCACTCTTACCGACTGCTCCAGAAAAGCAGAAATGAGGTGCCACTGAGTGTCAGATTGACTTTTTTCCCTCCACCACGCTGTGACATTCTTTACTCCATCTCCACTTTCAGGAGGTCAACTCGCTTCGTGGGCAGCTTGGTGACCGACTCAGCGTGGAGCTGGACACTGCCCCCACCGTCGACCTCACCCGGGCGCTGGATGAGATGCGCTGTCAGTACGAAACGGTGCTCACCAACAACCGCAGAGACGCGGAAGAATGGTTCGCAGTTCAGGTCAGCACCGGGAGTGATAAACAGTCAGGCTCCCAGACTTCTGCCTCGTGTGAATTCTCTAACGGCGCCTGTGTTTCAGATAGAAGAGCTCAATCGGCAGCAGCTGTCCAGCGCAGAGCAGCTGCAGGGCTGCCAGACGGAGATCTTGGAACTCAAACGCACAGCCAATGCTCTGGAAATCGAGCTTCAGGCACAGCAAAGCCTGGTGCGTAAGGCTAAGGTGGTTACAGTTGTGTCCCCGATTAGTCAGGCCCGGAGCTGTTACGTCCTCTTTTATAACCCAAGGGTTACATTCGCCCCACTAGGATGTCTCACCTTCCATCCTGGGCTTCAGCATCCTCCTGCAGCACCCTCCAGAGTCAGGGGGAGAGGCAAAGGCTTGGGCAGAGCAAGAGCAGGACCCCTGAGCCAAAGGCACTTATGCATTCCAATGGGCTTTAATTCTCTTTTGATTCAGACCAATGTTCCAAGCTCACCGTGATATTCGAAACAAAGAATAGTTGTCAAACTTTTCAGCCTACAACTATCCTAAAGTTTCCCAGGTTCCACACCTTAACCTGACCCTTCACTGCACCCCACCTCACCCAAACAATGAGAATACCATGCATTCGAGATTACATTAACCGGTTCCAGTTAAGCACCATTGTGCGCATTACATGAGGTCCTGTGCCAAATACCTAGATGAACGATAGCTGAGCATTCATCTTGTGAGGGGCGCCATGCTGATTTAAGCCTCACAATAACTTTATAGGGTAGATACTTTTACCCCATTACACAGATAAGGAAAACTGAGGCTCAGATTAAGTAACTTGCAAGGAGTCATGCAATTCTAAGAGGCAAAAGCTAAATCCAGATACTTCGATCCCAGAGCCTCTTTTCTTTTTTAAAAAAAAAAATGATTTATTTTTATTGATACATAATATTTGTACATATTTATGGGGTACACGTGATATTTTATTGCATGCATAGAATGTATAATGATCAAGTCAGGGTATTTAGGGCATCTATCATCTGGGATGTTTGTCATTTCTATGTGTTGGAAACATTTCAAGTCATCTCTTACAGCTATCTGAAATATACAATACATTGCTGTTAACTATAGTCACCCTACTCTGCTATCAAACATCAGAACTTACTCCTTCTATGTAATGTGTGTTTGCACCCATTAACCAACCTCTCTTCCTCCCGCCACCCACCCACCCTTCCCAGCCTCTTCTCTTAACCACACTAGACCACCCTCCTTGCCAGGAGTGCAAACTCAATGTTTCCTCCAAAATGTTGTTGACTGTCCTTAAGCTACACAGGTATGTCACAGGTTGCAGTAGTCATAGGTGGTGGTAAAAATAGCTGACATTTCTGCAGCCCTTAAAATTTTTCCAGGCACTGTTCTAAGTGATTTACACATATTAACTCATTTAATCTTCACAACCTTCCTATGAGATAGGATTATTTAGAATAAAACTTTATATAGAATAAAACTGAGGTTCAGAGAAGCTAAGTAATTTTCCCAAGGTCACACAGCTAGAAAAAGGTAGAGCAAGGATTTGAAAACAGGCAATCTGGCCCCATGGTCCTTTGGGCATTGTTTTCCTCTTGCAGACTGAATCTCTGGAATGCACTGCGGCGGAAACCGAGGCCCAGTACAGCTCCCAGCTGGCCCAGATTCAGCGCCTGATCGATAACGTGGAGAACCAGCTGGCCGAGATCCGCTGCGACCTGGAGCGGCAGAACCAGGAGTACCAGGTGCTGCTGGACGTGAAGGCCCGGCTGGAGTGTGAGATCAACACGTACCGGGGGCTGCTGGAGAGTGAGGACAGCAGGCAAGTCCCACAGCTGCTCAGGAAACCCCCTAGGATCACAGACAGGCCGATGCAGGAGAATCCTGCTTCCCCAAGGCCTGGCCAACGTCAAACCTCCCTAATGTGTTAAGGGATTTTCTTAAAAAGAGACATGAAGGGTGGCTGAGGCTGAGCACATGACAATAGATATGTTCTAAAACATTCTGAAGTTCTAAAGCAGAATTATTACCAGGTATAACATTCTGTGCCGGGCATCTCCCTTTGCTCCTTTTTCCACCAAAGGGAAATCTGGAGCAGCCTTAAGAAAACATTTGCAAAACACAGAAAATATATAAAATATTATTTAACTGCCACTGCCGCAATGAACAGGAAGTGACAGTCCTGGTTCCAGAGATGAAATAGGCTTCGGTCAAATGCTATTCTGCAAAGAGTCTTTTTCACAACATAATTTGTAGGGCAAATTTTGATATGGTTTTTCTGAGTTGACATTTGATCGCGATTCCCTTGTTAAGCTTAATTTACAATTGATTTTCCCCAGGCTTCCCTGTAACCCATGTTCTACATCGTGCACGTCAAGCAACACTCGTGAGCCATGCTCGGCCTATGTCGTTTGCACAGTTGAAAACTGCTGTTTGTGAATGTTAATCACCAGCACAGGGGATGGAGGAATCAAAGCCAGCAGTGTCCTCGAAAGGAGATGGGGCTTCAACCAGGGACAGCCAAACTGGAAAGACAAGTCTAGAGGCTTTCATGTCCTCCAGGCACCCTCGTCTGTCTCCACTTTATCATTTCTCTCTTTCCAGCTCATCTGTGGTGTTCTGGAAGCCTATAAAGCATCCTTGCTAATCTCCAAATAAAACGTAATTCATTCTTCCAGCGTGGGACATGTAGCTTTGTGGCTTATTACTGTTGATATAATATTCATTTGATGACTATGATTTTAATTTGCATAAACCCACACTAAAAATGTTTTTTAACCCTTCAAACACAAATAAATGAATTAATCCATGAAAAATGCCTTATGTCATAGGAGAGAGTTGTATGTATCTTTCAGAGAAGAAACAGGAATATAATTGTACTTATTTCATTTTTAATTATAAAAGTAGTAGGTGCTCCTTTTCTGAATTTGTCTCATTAAAGGGGAAAAAAATCACTGATAATTCCATCCACCAACCATCCATTGTTAACACTTCGGGGAACATTCTTCCAGTTTTTTTCTTTTGTAATAGGTTTTTCCACATAGTTATGATCATACTTAAGTATGCATACAGTTGTGCAATCTTTTATTTTCATTTGTGTCATCTAAGCACTTACAATTCTAATAAAAACATAAGACTGTCCTGTGGCCGTCATTGTAGTGATTGTGTCATATACCATAGGGCACATTGGTCAGTTACTGGAAAGTTAGATTATAAGAATAACTATTCTCATACATTTAAAAAGCAAAGTAGAGAACTTCCATTTCCAGAAAGATGGAGTAGATGTACATTCCCCTCTTCCTCCTCCTAAGGATCATGAAGACCCTGGAAAGGACATAATAAAACAAATAGAAGACGACCAGCTAAACCTCTTGAGCACCAAGGATGACACTGTGTTGGGTTCACTGGGTTTTCTTTTTATCTCATCTCTCCCAGAGTGGGAGCTGAAGCAGCCAACAGCCCAGAAACATCAACAGGTGCAGACAAAGAAAAAAAAAAAAGATGTTGCTCCCTCTAGAACCAGAAAAGGGTTCTGCTTCTTGCCTAGCAAGACAGAAAACCTTTCGACAATAGCCACTCAACTTGGCCCAACACCGCAGGCACAAATGTTCTGCCTACCTCCACCCCACCATGAAAGGCAAGTGGGCAGTCTAGACTTGCCTTTTACCAGCTGTAATGAGGCACTCAAAGCCCCCCGCACTGGGATGCAGCCAGGGCAGGCCAAGTGGGGGCTGCAGGGCTTTCATTCCCACCATGAGACACTGAAGCACCCGCCCCCCCACTGCCCCAGTGTCAGTGGAGACCAGCTGGCAGCAAAGAGGCATCTCTCCCTCTCTCCTCTGCGGTGGTGTCAGGGGAGGCCTACCAGAGAGTCAGGACTCTTACCCCAACCTGACAGTAACAAAGCCACCCCATGTAGTGTCACTGAAAGCCACACGGGAAGCAGTAACAAGATGCCCCTCCCCCTCCCAGGCAGGGTGGGATCAGCAGGGCCAGGTAAGGACCCCAAAGTCCCACCTCCCAATGGTAATGAGGAGCGCGGCCCTGGGGTCAGTGGAGAACCTGGACTTCCACTCCCACCTGGCGGTAATGAGGCAGCGTCCCCCTTCCACTACTGCAACAGTGTCACAGGAGACCTGCTAACACAGAAGGTTGAAATGACATCCCAAGTCTCGTAGCATAGCACCCCAACATCCAGGTTGCAATCAAAATCACTCTTCACACTCAGAACCGAAAAAATCTCAAATGAGAAAAGACAATCAACAGATTTCAACAGCAAGATGACAAAGACGTTAGAATTACCTGACAAAGATTTTCAAACAGCCATCATAAAGATACTTTAACAAGCAATGCTTTAATGAACTCTCATAACAAGTGAAAAAATAGAAAAAAGTCTCAATAGAGAAGTAGACTATATAAAGAATTAAGTGGAAATTTCAGAACTGAAAAATACCCTAAAACCAAAATATAAACCTCATCGTCACAACTCAACAGCAGAATGGGCAAGCCAAAGGGGGAAAAATCAGTAAATTTGATGATAGAATACTAGGTGTTACCCAATCTGAAAAACAGAGAAAAAATAGTATAAAACATAGAGTCTCAGGGGACTTTGGGACGACGTCAAAAGATCTAACATTCATGTCATCGGAGTCCTGTAACGGGAGAAGAAAAAAGAACAGGGCTGAAAACATATTTGAAAAAATAAAGGCTAAAAATTTTCCAAATGTGACAGAAATATGAAACCCAGATTCAAGATTCTAAGCAAAATCCCAAAAAGGATAAATCCAAAGGAATTCATACAGAGACACATCACAGTCAAACTTCTTAAATCTAAAAATTAAAAAAAAAAAATCATGAAAGCAGTGAGAGAGAAATGACACCGGACCAACAGAAGAAAACAATTTAATTGATGGCAGATTTGTACCATAAACCCAGTAGAAAGTGGCACAATATTTTTCAAGTGCTAAAAGAAAAAAGCTATCAACCCAGGGTTTTTTTTCTTTTTTCTTTTTTTTTGAGACAGTCTCACTCTGTTGCCCGGGCTAGAGTGCCGTGGCATCAGCCTAGCTCACAGCAACCTCAAACTCCTGGGCTCAAGCGATCCTCCTGCTTCAGCCTCCCAAGTACGTGGGACTACAGGTGGAGAAAGAGAATAATTTTGATGAAGCTTAATTGATAAAGCTGTTTATTATATTGTCCTCCATGGGCTAAGAAGTCTTCACCTGGAACAAGGTTATGAATATAATCCTCTGTTTTCTTCTAAAAACTTTACACTGTAGCCTTCACATTTAAGTGCTTGATCCATCTTGATTTAATTTTTATATAGTCTGTGATGTAGAGATCAAGGTGTATCAATTTTTGCTATGTAATTATCTACTTGATTCAGGAACATTTATTGAAAAGGCTTTCCCTTTCTCATTGACTTGCTTTGGGACCTTTGTCAAAAATCAATTGACCGCATATAAGTGAGGCTATTTCTGGAGTCTATATTCTTTCTCACTGATCCATTTACCAATCCTGATGCCAATATCATACTGCCTTAATTGTAGTAACATTATATAATACTAACTTGTATGAATTTACACTGCCACAAGCCATGAATGAGAGTACTGTACACAGCACAATGCGTTTGTCACCAAACTTTTATTTTTTTTCAGTCTGATTGGTGGAAAAATAAAAATGATATCTCAGTGTAGTTTAAATTAGCATGTCCCTTTTTATGAGTGACACTGAGCACTTTTTTATTGTAAGTGCTTTTTCTATTTTCTTTCGGGTCACGGTCTGTGGCGTAATCGTTAATACTCTTTCCCGGTTTGTCATTGTGTCTTCTGGTTTCATAGGTTGTGTTTTTATCCAAGCACAAGTTCAAACACGGTTATTTTGTGTAGTGATATTTATCAGGTTTTTTATGGTTTCTTGATTTGAGTCATTATCGGAAAGGCCTTCTGACTGCAAATTTATAAAAGAATTACCCTATGTGTTCTTTTGGTACACTTGTTACTTCATTTTTTCACATTTGAATCTTTAGTCCACTTATCATTCGTCTTACTGTAAGGAATGAGGTGTGGTTTCAACATTCCCTGCCCACACCCAGCTCCCCAGAGGGATACAGAATTGTCCACAAAGTACATATAAGGGTCTATTTTTTCCCCTTGATTTTAGATGTCATGTTTATCATATACTAAATCCCAATCTGTTTGGGAGTATATTTCCAGACTTCTTAATCTACTTTATTGGTCTCTCTGAGTATTCCTGCATCTCCATACCACACTATTTTAATTACTGAAGCTTTAAAATAGACGTTAGTATCTGGAAGGAATATTTTTCAGAATTTTCCTGGCTATTCCAATTGGTTTAATTTTTCTCATACAACTTCAGAATTATCTCTCCTAGTTGGAAAAAAAAATATCTATTTTGAAAATAGAAGAATCTCAATAAATTCATTGGGCTCTAATTAAATTACATAGATAAACTGGATGTTGTTATGATGATGAATATTATTTTTTCTGTCCAATAACATGATATATCTTTCCATGTAGTCTCATTTCCTGTCCTTCAGTGTATTTTAAGATTTTATTCAGGTAGATCTTATACCTTTCTACCTAAATTTATTCCTGCATATTTTACATTTGTTGGTGCTACCCTAAATTGTAGGATTTTTCCCTTCCATTCTACAGTATACAGAATAATGGGCCCCAAAAGATGTCCATGTCTTAATCCCACAAGCTGAAATATGTTCGATTACATGGGAAAGGGGAAGAAAGGTTGCTGATCAGCTGACCTTAAAATAGGAAGATTATCCTGGATTATCTGGGTGGAATGAATGCAATCACAAGAGTCCTTAAATGTGGAAGAGAGAGGCAGAAGAGTCTATGTCAGAGTGATACGAAGTGAGAAAGACCAAGTGGCCCTTGCTGGCTTTGAATACAGACGGGGATCACAAGACAAGGATGTAGACAGCCTCTAGAAACTGGAAATGGCCAGAGAAAGATTCTCCCCTAGAGCCTCTTTAAAAGATCAGGAACAAGTAACTTTCTTAAGGAAATATTAAGTATTCCTCAGAAAAAATACACATACTTTTCAACAGATCATATCTAAATATGCAATAGAAGCTAACACCATGACAAATTTCTAGCTAATGTCATACCACATGCAAACCCTGGGCACTAATAATGTTATAAAATGTGTGCTTTGGAAAACCAGCCTCTTTTTAAAGAAATTTCTTGTTGACAATCAGAACTTCCATGGAAAGCTAAATCATGGAATCTTGCAATTACCTCTAAAAAGAGGCTTACTTAAGGCGAGCATCTTAATCTGTACTCACAATGTCCTAACGTATTAATAAAATGGAAAAATCAGTTGGACAGAACAAAATAAAATACTGATATCTAGGTTCACCAATAATTATTAGACATTAATAGTTTCCCTTTTCTAGGGAAGAAAGGAAAAGAAGGATGGACTCATTCCTGTTCAAGCTCAATGCCAGGCAGAGGTGTCAACAGGAACTTAATGGACTTGATATACTCACACCTGCTTAATCACGGATGCTGCTAGGACTGTGACGACAGCTCCTTTTGAAGACATAATGTGAAGCTCTGGATCCAGTGACAAGTAGTAGTTGCGATGGGTAATAACTTAGTAACAGCCTAAATGCACACTTTTATGAGACAAGTAACTCTTCTCAGGCAAGTAAAAAGCAGACTAATGAGATGTTCCTATAGGATGTGATATAAACATTAGAAAGGAAAACATCCCACCTGTTGTGACACCACCTAGAGGAAAGGCTATATAAGCACTTCAAAGAGGAAAAAGCCAAGAGGCTTGGAATTTAGACTCAGTTGAGGTTGCTTGAGCTTTTCGTCCTGGTGACCACAGACTTTGAAACGAACTAAAGCCAGACACGCACGATGGATACCAAGGACTGTACGACAACTGTTGCTTCTTCAACCCCATGCCAAAACTGCTCTGGGATGACAAATTTTAGGACCGTCTCTTCTAATAACAGCTGCCATCGTGGTGGTCTTGAAGCCAACAGCTGCCAACCACCTGGCTACGTTCTGAGAACACCCCAGGACCAGGGCTGCCAACCCACTCCTTGCTTTTGTCGCATGCCCACCTACCTAATAAGAAACCTCAACGCCTGTCTCTCTCCGGATGACTGCGGCTGGTATGGCGAAGGCATCATCAACAGTCATGAGAAAGAGACCATGCAAATCTTGAATGAGCGCCTCGCGAACTATCTGGAAAAGGTGCGAATGCTGGAAAGAGAGAACGCCGAACTGGAGTGTAAAATCCAGGAAGAGGGTAGCAAAGAGCTCCCGGTCCTCTGTCCTGACTACCAGTCCTACTACAGAGCCATCGAGGAGCTCCAGCAGAAGGTAAGAGTCTTAGGAACCTGTTTAATCAGGTTGTGAATTGATGGTCTCCGAGCAAAAATTAATTGTGAAACTCTAGTATTTTTAGTTCATTTTATGCTGAAAAGCTTTTTATTTTCTGAAGATTAAGAAAATCTCTTTAGTGAAATTGTCATCTTGAGGCAACATTCAGAGTTTTATGGTTTTTCCTTTTTCCAAAGATACACTCTATCGTTACAGCTAGATAACTCAGGACCAAAACATGTTAACAAGTGGCTACCATTTCTTTAATAAAAATAAGAAAACAAGGATCTGAGGAAATGAATTTTGTTTTAGTAAGTTCCTAAACAGTTTCATTTGTATCCATTTTGTAGCTATCACCACCTTTTTCTCTTTTTATGCTTATTTTATCATCTCCAAATTGTTTAGTTTGTTTCTATACCAAACCTAAGTTTCTTATTCAGAGTTACATGCTGCTGCTATGCATCTGAATTTAGTCAGTTGTATTTGTTCAACTAATATTTACGGAGCACCAACAACGATGTGCCAAACATTGTTCTAGGCTCCAGGAAACTTTTGATGCATTTTAAAAAGTCTCTGCCCTCATAGAGTTTACATTCTAATAGAGCGTGGTATGTTATGCAAATTTAGGATGGATTATATATTTTTAACAGAAAAACATCTGCAAAAGTTTCTATTTAAGTAAATTTTTGCTGGTCTTTTAGGAAAATAACAAGAACTCTGACTTTGGAAATCTAAAGATTTCCAAGCTTCCTGAGCAGAGCTATGAAGATTAATAAAAAGTCCAATTAGCCTTCCCCTGTCAACTGAAACACACACACGCCCCTTGGTTCTTAAAGAAGGAGATCCTGGTGTTTGTCTCATTTGTGTGTACAATTTCTTAATTCTAGATCTTGTGTACCAAGGCTGAGAATTCCAGAATGGTCTCACAAATTGACAACACCAAACTGGCTGCAGATGACTTGAGAGCCAAGTAAGCTCACCCAATGCTATTGTTGATGACAGAACTCACCCTGAGTCTGACCTAGGCACTCCCAATACGATATCCCCAAGCCTACTAACCCTCCTGCCCCATACCATGTTGCCAGTGGCCCCGTAAAGACTTTCAAATTCAATACGTGATGAAGATTGATAACTATAGTACCTATGGTTTCTGACACATGAACCCATCTGATTACCTGCATGATAGTTCAGTAAGACAGGTAGGGCTAATATATTGTTACTCCATTTAAGGTGAGAAAACTGTTGTTCAATGAGGATACACTGCTTATCCAAAGGTATATAACTAGCACAAGACAGAGCCAAAACTTGGACCCAAGCTTGGACCCAGTGCTTCTTCCACTTACACCGCATTGCCTCCAAAGACAAAGGAAGGAGGATAAATTCTCTCATCTCAAAGAGTAGCAATGTAGCATCACCCTGGCAAACTAATTTAGGAATGATGATTAAGTCAGGATATATATCAAGTGGTTTCACCTCTAAAGAGAATAAAACTCTTGATAGAAATACACTAAATGAGCTGCCCAGAGAAAAATGCAGAAGGGAGCTCTGCTTGGTTAGTTTGCACCATCTCCTCTCTAACGTCTTCTTTCTCATGTCTGGTTTTTAAAGGTATGAAGCTGAGGTGTCCCTACGCCAGCTGGTGGAGGCAGATGCCAACAGCCTGAAGCAGATCCTGAATGCGCTGACCCTGGGCAAAGCTGACCTGGAGGCGCAAGTCCAGTCTCTGAAGGAGGAGCTGCTTTGCCTCAAGAGCAGCCACAGAGAGGTTAGAGAAAGACCAAGAGGGTCATCACAAGCTAAGCCTCTAAAAATAGCATCAATTCCTTGGAGTTGTATTTGGCAAAGGGTGTCCCCACTAGATACTACTCTGGTTTTAGTCCTGGTAACACCTCCTGCTACTACCTCTGGTTCCAAGTAGCATTTTAAACCCGTTGGCTACAACATAGTATCTGGAGTGACGTGGGGTAGGAAAGCCCCCATCATCCCCTCCAGCTTTTCTATGAGAAGGAAGAAACCCCATTTTTCTGTCCTCACAAGCCTCCCATGGGAGTGGACATCCCTGTACAGACTTCTGCCACCTCCAATTGGTACAAGTCAATACTGGCACAAGCCCACATTGGCATCATACAAACCGTGGTCTCACATTATAAACTCCACCTCTACGCTGCGTCACCCATTACCCATCTCTAGAGATGATCTAACTTCTTTGGAGTTCTGATCTTGCTTCTCAATTCCTTTTAATTTTGCACAAATTTGGACATACGATCCTATCTGAAGTAGCCTTAAATCATTTTATAGCATGTCAGTAACACCTATAAATCAATCATGTATTCCTTTACTGGGGGCTGTATTTCAGACACAAGTAAGCTCAATTATTACTGCTAGACTGAAACAGGAACATAAGGGGGTCATCTGTCTACCAACTAACTTCACGTTCCTTTTCTCTCCATAGGAAATTGATTCCTTACAGAGCCAGCTTGGGGACAGGCTTCACATTGAAGTGAGTGCTGCCTCTTCTGTTGACCTAAACCAGGTTCTACAAGAAATAAGATGTCAATACGAGTCCATCATGGAGACAAACCGTAAAGATGTGGAACAATGGTTCAACACACAGGTGGGGAGAGTTAAAAGAGTCAAAAACAAGAAGCTGATGTTGCATTTCCAGGGCCCTTCAATCAAAGTCATGTTTTCTTCCCATAATATCCATGGTCTTGGGCTGTGTTTCAGATGGAGGAGCTGAATCAGCAGGTGGTGACCGGCTCTGAGCAGCAGCAGTGCTGCCAGAAGGAGATTGTAGGACTGAGACGCACCGCGAATGCTCTGGAGGTTGAACTGCAGGCCCAGCACCGAATGGTACCCAGCAGGCTGACCCAGCCTAGCTCAGCGATGATGGCAACAGCCCCTGACCCCTGTGTGTTGCAGTATTTCCCAAACTGTGTCTCTCAGAACAACGGTTCCTCCATTTGTTAAAAGAGTCTATGGCCAAAAAAAGGACTGCGTGGTCAAATAAGTCTGGAAAATGTTGGATTAAACAAAGATTACACAGGGAGCCTTCCTGTGAGCCTTTCATAAGCTGATGTAAACCATGAATCTCGAGGAAGGCAATCCATGGTATTCAGCATTCCAAAGCTTATTTGACTGTGGACTCCCTTTTTTTAATAGAGCATCTCATGGCAATAATGATTCATGGAGAACACTTTGGGAAATACTAAGAGAGCATTTTATTATATGCAAAGCATTTTTACAAGCTATCGTATTAGATCTATAAAACAATCTTATGAGAGAGGTGGCATGGTTATTAACCAATTTACAGATGGGGCTCCGAGAGCTAAGGTGATTTTCCCAAGCCAAATCCAAGAGAAGTCTCACCTCACCTACTTTACTGATGGAGACGTGGAGATTCTGAGGCATTAAGTGACTTGTCCAAAGTCACAAAAGCGGTACGAGTCTGAGCCCGAATCCAGATTCCAAAGCCAGTACTGCTTCTGCCTCATGATATTGCCTCTCTGAAGTAGGAAATCACTTAAATGCTCTGAGAGGAAGGATGTTAGGAAGGTGAGCATTAGGAAGACCTTGCCCCAAACCAGTTTTGTCACCAGCTTCTCACGTGACCTTGGACAACTCATTGAACCTCTTGAACCTCAGTTTTCTCATGTATAAAAATTGGGACAATCACGCAAATAATAGGTTATTAAAACCTAAAATCCTACCATTACCCATAGACTTACAGAATGCAAGAACAGGAAAGAAATTTACTCATCAAAGTTTCAACACTTACATTTTATACATAAAGCAATTGATTCAGTGAGGGAATTTTTATGGTTCAATGTTGCTCACTTCCTTTTTAAGGTAGAAACACTCATTGAATGAGGTGCCATCATAATGTTTTTTAATGCCTGGGTGTTCAATAAGTTGAGATACTTTTTTCTCTCCTATGTAGGAGAATATGGTGGGAGATTATCAGATGATCAAGAAAGAGGAAGAGAAGTAAGAGGGGACTAAGGAATGCAAACTTTGGCATAATTGATAACTTTGCTTTTGGATTTATTTGGTTAGAAGGTAATAAAAGGGCTTGGTGATCCATTAGTACTGACACAAGGAAACCACTGTTTAAAATGATACAAATCACAGGTGACCTAGGCTTAAAGGTGTCATCATTGTAAATCCTATTTTCCTCCCCTATGGTAGAGGGATTCCCAGGAATGCATCCTGACGGAGATTGAGGCCCACTACACTGCCCTGCTGACCCAGATCCAGTGTCTGATCGATAACCTGGAGGCTCAGCTGGCAGAGATCCGGTGTGCCCTGGAAAGGCAGAACCAAGAATACGAGAGTCTGCTGGACATCAAGTCCCGGCTGGAGTGTGAGATTGCCACGTACCGCAGCCTCCTGGAGGGCTTGGACAGCAAGTATGTAAAACGAGAATGACTTACATGAGATAGACGCACAAATGCACACATGTATGCGCTGCCACTGGCAATGGGTGGACAAGTGTTTTGTTTGGTCTTCTTGCCAGGGATGGGGAGTTTTGGACAGAGGTGTCCACACGCTCTCTCAAGCTGTGCCATTGGGAGACCCACAAATATAACTGAGTCCAAGTTGAAGGTGCTAGCTGAGTTGAGCTGTTTTGAAGAGTCCATGCACCAAGTTAATTCCACATGGGTTGTTTAGATTCTTAGAGTTTTTTAAATTACCAAAGAAAAAATGGTTTCCCCAAAGATGAACATAGCTGGCGACAGATTTTCCGCCACTGAGATGAGTGTCTGATTTTCATGACGTTGTCATGACATTGAACAGAACAACCCTGGTTCCTCTGGAGGAACACTCTGCTCAGGTGGAAACCCTAACCCTCTCTATCCACTAGTCCTTGATGCCAATAGTAGCATGAGCACCTGTGTGTTTTAGCCTCTGTTTTTAAATAAAAGTGGTAATTTTTTAAATTATAATGCTAACCAACCCATAAGGAACTCACCTGGAGTACAGCTCTTTGAAGTAACTCGGTCCAACCTAACACTCCAGACACAGGCTTAGTTACAATTACAAAGGAGAACTCCTTCCCCAAAATAATTGGTGAACTCTGTTCATAGCATTCTCTTAACTGACATGCCCACATTACACTAGCACAATGTTAATCAGCGCTATCATTTAGTAACTATGATAATATCTCAAAGTGCCTCAGATTATCAAAAAAAGTTTATGTTTATAAAAATTATTTGCTGTTAACTGCTTCATACTCCAATTCCCGGAAAACTATGTGTAGACACCCAGAAGGCACTTTGAAGCTTCCTGATGAGGACTCTTCCGTAGCTGGGGTTCAGGCCACCACCAGTGGTTTGACTCACTCCCCGACGAAAAAAAAATCTCATCAATTTCCATTCCTCAGATAATAAGCCTCTCAACTTGTTCCTTATTGCTGTTGATTCTGTGAGTTTAATTCCCATTATATCCATGCCGTAGATGAAAAACGGAAGCTCAGGAAGGTTAACTGACTTACCTGAGGTCACCAGCTGGTAAAGGACAGAGCTGGGCTCCCCGCTAGCCTGTGACTGCCAGTGCAGTATCCTTGCCACGATGCTAGGGCCTTGACTGCAGTGGAAACTTACAGAATCTCATACTTCTACACCTAAGACATTGCTTTCCAATGGATCCGATCTGATCGTTTTTCTTCTACCAACTACAGTATAAAGTGCATGCATAAGGATTTGGAAGTACTTGATCTGAGTGACAAAT
>CAUYRT010099766.1:0-10338 GCA_963574885.1 Lepilemur ruficaudatus | reverse complement strand
GGCTGTTTCTGTATCTTGGCTCTTGTGAATAATGTTGCAATGAACATGAAAGTGCACATATCTCTTTGGTATGCTGATTTCATTTCCTTTCAATATATACTCAGAAGTGGAATTGCTGGATTGTATGATAATTCTATTTTTCATTTTTTTAAGAACCTCCATACTATTTTCCATAATGGCTGTACCAATTTACATTCCACCAACAGTGCACAAGAGTTCCCTTTTCTTCACACCCTCATCAACAATTGTTATCTTTTGTCTTTTTGATAATAGCCCTTCTAACTTTGTCCAATTAAAAATAAAATTTTAAAAAGAAGAAACACTTGGAAACTTTTTGGGTTGATGTGAATATTCTATATTCTATTTGTGTAGGTACATACATGACTATACATATTTGCCAAAATTCACTGAACTGTATACCTAAAAGGATACATTTTACTATATGTATAATAAGCTAGACTTTTAAATAAATGACATTCCTTAATATCACCACCTGTCTTATCGGTGAAGTCTGTATGTACTGGGAGGCTCTCAGGCTCATGATGGTAGATACGAACTTTCCAATATTCCAATCTTTGCTTGAAAACTTGAATTTTATCTCATTGGCAACGAATACTCTCAGCTTATCACATCTACATTTAAAGTATTTAATTCCTTTTTTCTTTAAATTCCAAAAGATCGGTGTTAAAATGATACCACACCTGGCATTGTTGTGCTATTCAAAAATGTTCTATTGCTCATGACACACTTAGGTAAATTGACATCGCAAAAGCCAAGGGAAGGATGGCATTTGGCATACTTTGCTTTGGTATAACAGGCTCACTTCTCATTCGTTTTGGAGCAAATGTCTGTCAAATACTGATGCCTGACTACTCATAGTTTGTTTGCCCAGTTGTTCTTCCAAGTAAAAATGATGTTCTGTAAAAATGGTGGCTAGATGTTCCCAACTCAAATAACCACACAAGTGCTTTTCCTTGAGATAACTGTAGTGCTTCCCAAAGCAGCAGAAGTAAGTGCTCTATGCATACTTCCAATTTTATTATACAAAATATTAAAAAGATATGTAACCAGAGGTTAAGTCTTCATAAAATTAATCACTTTTACAGCTTTGGCAAAGACATTTGTAAGCGAATCTTGCCTCTTGAAAATTGCAGATACTTGATAGGGAATGCCATGACTACCAAGACACTTTGGTGGCTCTGCTTTCATTTGTGCTAAGACTGTTTTACATACTGTTGCTTTGCACCCTTGGTGTATGCCAGCACAGTGGCTCCAAGATAAACCATGAGGTTCAAAACAAGCTATTCAGTACTTTTGAGTATTCCAGCACCACTTGTATTTGTTGCCAAGGTTTCACATAAAAGATCATCTTTGGTGATTCATTGCTGCTGCTGCTGAATGGATACAAGCAAACATAGTTTCACCAATTTGTAAGGCAAAAGTGTAAAACTTCAGATGAGATATTAATTTTATCTTCAAGTTGAATTAATTCAAATTAAACCTACGTAGCTTGATTAATCTCTTAGCTATTATATGCTTTCTCAAGCCAATACAATAAAATAATTTATCTACGAGATGCCTCATTTGAAAAGCTGTTACCAAGAAAGTTTAATTTTTAAAGACTTTGTAATGTCTACATTAATATATCAATTCCTTTCTTTTAAACTCTGAAATATTGGTCTCGAAATGGTGTCACAAGTGGCACCATAATACTATTTAAAATGTTCTGTTGCCCATGACGCAATAAAGCTAGTTGTTAATATCACCAAAGCCAAGCAAAGAGCAGTTTCATCTTTTGATGATGCTCTAAGAAGCCCAGGCTACTATTAGATCCCTGGACTGCTCAAGTTGTTTAAGGAACAGGAGAGATACTCAGGCGAGTAGCAAGACCTCAAAACCTCAGGGTATTGGCAGCCAGTCAGCCATGGTAAACAAGTAACAACACTGTCATCCCATAGCTTAAGCTAGAAACCTCAGGTTCATCCTAGGATCCTCTCTCTCCTTCACTCCCTACTGCAAATACTACTGTCATCTGTCTTTCCCTGAGCCCTGAGCCCTCGTGATCCCTTGCTTGACCATTCCTGAAATCCTCCTGGCTAAGCTCTCTGCCTCTACCAGCACCACTGCCACAAAGCCTTCCCTCACACCGTCTACTAGATAAAGGGCAAAGGGACCCTTAATAATCAGGCCCCATAGACCTCCCACAATATTCTGTGTTTCAACCACGCTAAAGGCGTTCTCAAACACACAGGTGCTCTTTTGCATCTTCTAGCTTATGCACATGCCCTGTTTCTTGAATTCTACTTATTCTTCAGGCCCAATTCAAATGTCAACTCCTTCATGAAACTTCCCCCAAATGCCAAGACAGAGCCTGTGCTCCCAACACATAACGAACAGATTGATGACCATTCTTACACACCAAATTGTCTTTATTGTTCAATAACTGTCTCCCCAATCTTTCTGGAGAGAAGACAGAGCACGTCTTAGCCATGTCTAGCCCCCCACTCTAACCAGGCTCACATCTGGTGCGCTGGTACATAGCAGATGCCTGATCCACATTTGTTGGAGGTATTAGGTGCCCTGAAAAAGCACTGAGTACTCCAGTCAACCATTGATTTAGTTGCTAAGATAAATTCTCCCATTCAGCAATCTTTCTCCAGGCTCACGTGATACTGTGCTGCAAAACTGATGCATAATAAGAGATTGCTGAAACACAAAAGACGCAGCTTGTCAGCAGACAAGCTGCCCTAGTGGCAAGAACAAAGCCAGTATTTCTTTCAATTGTATGGGATCCTGGTATCCTACATAGGTAGTTCTCAAACAACTATGTCTTGATGATATATAGCCAGGCACTTGTCATAGAATATCCCAGCTCACAATCTCAAAAAGCCTATGAAGGTTGCCTTATTAACCACATTTCATAGATGAGGAAGCTGCAGTGAAGAGAGTAATTTGACCAGGACAAAGCTGCTCTCCAGCACCAAAGCCCACGCACTTCCACTATGCTGCGTACAAAGAAGGCTGGTTCATCCCTAAATCCTGTCCACATGAGACTTTTCTTACTCCAGCAGGATTTTCTCCTTTTAGTAACTTTTCACTATGTGTTAATGAGGGCTTTGTTTTTTGTTTTTGTTTTTGATGAACACTGAGGAGAACAGTGTGGGAAGAATCTTCTGCCAAAAGTCAATTCTACCCTAGGAGAGAGAATTCAAAATTCAAGTCTCAAATCTCCTGCTTTTGTTGTTGCCTCTGGTTAGTTCGTGAATGAAGCAGATTAGCCCACAGTTATGGTAATGAGCAGGACCTACTTCCCAGACCTGGCATCATTATTGCACTTGTTGCTATAACGATCCTTAGAATCTTATGGGATGACAGCATATCCGCTTTAATTACTATGATAGGGTTTCGAAAGGCGTAGCATTGTAGTTTATTAGGTAAAAATGAGGAGCGCCGGTGGAAAGAAAGCCTATAACATTATAAAACACCCTACTCCCAAGACAAACACTGGTGTCTTTCCTGACGATAGTGTTGCTGTATTTGTTTTCCAATTACATCTTGAATGAACTCGATAGACCATGAGGCAGGATGGGAGAAATCTACTTTCTGGCAATGACAGTTCATGTCCTGTTTAAAGGTGGTGAATATTTTCACTGCCCATTTTTATTCAGTCTTTAAAAGTACAATATAGAAATCTGAAGACTCAAAAAATTCTTTTCATTTAAAATCTGCTTTTTCACAATGGAATTCTTCTGTGACTAATCACTGACGTCTGTGAGTGACAAATACTGCAAATAGCGTCACAGAATCTAAGTACACTGAATACTTGAACCATAAATCATGTGACAAGTTCTAATGCTAATTCTAAAAGATTTCAAATGAGACCAAATATGTTATGTCTATTGATGTCATCCATTGGAGAGAATGAACGTTATTTCTAATAATTTCAGTTTGAATCATCATGATGAGATTTTGTTTCACAGGAAACAATGAGGACTTTTAAAAGATCCTCCCTGGAAATTCAGTCAAAACAATATCAGTCTTGATATTATTTCACATAAACTATTTTTAAAGAGGTTTCTATATAAATGGAAATATCAGTAAAATATGGAAACTAGCCTCATGTCATTTGGAATATAAACATGTAAAAGTATATGGAAAAAAATTCAAATGGCAAACTAATGTCATAACTGACTAATTTTGACTCAGTAAGTTTTGTCATGTAACAAAATTATTCAACTTACATAATTAAACATTTCAAATTGTATCTGAAACTTTTTTTAAAAATAGGCCAGCCACATTGTTTTTAGAATATATTGATTTTATGCTTCTAAAGTTAGGAGTCATCCTAAACTCTTTCTATTCCATTTTAAGCAAACCATCCCTAGACCAGCTAGGTGCACACATTTGTGGATCTCTTATATGCTGTTTTCCCTTTGTAATATTTTTCAGCTTTTAGGTAACAAGCCATGGAATTTTTTTCTTGCTCAGATTATGCTGTTTTTAAAAACTTGAGGTGAATTTTTAATAAGACATTTGAAAAGCAGGTTCAGAAATTAAAAACAAAACTTCAAAAGCTATCCATATTTACTTGTCAACTTCTGCCCTCATTTTCTAATTAGTTAAGGTGAATATTCGATTACTTGAATTGTCCACCAATGCTGCCTTAGCTGTTGGCTTCACTTTTTGTAGATAACACAAGCCACACACTTCATTGAGAATCAGTATTATCAATTATTAGGGAAATTATACTGGACTATTTCATCCATTTGTAATTTGTGTACATTTACATATATATGCATGTGTATATATATATATTACATATATGATGACTGTCTACATCTCTTGAATTATCTGCAAAACTGTGGTCATTCTCAACTTCACTGTTCATAGAAAACACAGTACACACCTCTCAATGAGAAAAAGTCTAATTCTGTTCTTATTTAGCCAAGTGTCTTTCATAAAATTGTATCATAGAGGTTGCAAGCTTTATATACATATATACACATACACACATATCCAAATATATATATTACATATGTACACACATAGTTATATATGCTTGCAATTACCTTCTTTGTCTACCATCTTTAAATGTCTATTTCTTTGTTGGATTGAAAAGAAGTACATTGTTCTCAGCTGAGGTGGAGAAGCAGACAGATGAAAAATGAGCAATCCAGACCTGAGCAGAGAAATCTGCATTTTAAAAATGCTTTGAAAGAAGTCTGCATTCCCCTAGGACACAAGACTCACCATTCACTCTCCTCAGTAATAGAGTACATCAGTACATGATTTTCCTAGATTAATTACAGGGGCCTATTCAATAATAATGACTCATTATTCTACCAACTACATCCTTATACCAGCAAGCCTGGAACCTACCAGCTTCATCAAATGCTACTTAAAGGAAATAGCCTTTAAGTACCTACCTGCTGATAGACAAACCACACACACACACACACACACACACACACACACACAGCAATGCTTGGGTCTGCACAAGGATTTTACAGTTGAATGCCCTGGGGAAGAGCACCCACCCCTCAGGTTAAAGGCAAGGGGACTCTGGAAATTGCTTTAATCCAACTCTACAAAACAGTAATATGGATGTTTTTACAAAATTGCCCATCAAAGGGGCCAGGATAGTCTCTTCCTCACACTCACTTACCTCTGAGCCTTCATGCATGCTGCTTTATTATCCCCCTCCCAGTTGCTCATTTAAATCCTACCCAGTCCTAGAGCCCAGCACAAACTGACCTCCTCTGTGAAGCTTCCCGACCCTCCAGCCCACACTCAATTTTCCTTCTCAATACTTTGGTCAGCTATGACTAGGACATCTCCTCAATTGACTCTTGACACCCCACCCTCATGGACAGAACAATCTAATCAGCGAACAGTTGTGGGGAACTACCATGTGACTCGCACTGTGTTTGACATCATGGAGGACACAGAAGAAGAGAAACAGCCTTCTGAACATCTGCTATGCAACAGGGGCTTTATATAGCCCCCATGAATCCTGCAAAAGGGGTACAGTTACCCTCAAGAGAGCAATGAAGACCCAGAATAAAAGGCACTCAATAACCTGCCAAAATTTACATATCTAATAAGAAACACAACCAGAATTTAGGTCTATGTGAACCAGATTTCATATCCCTTATTCCAGAAGTTACAGACACATGGCCCAGGGACTATGTGAGTGACTTTAGATAGGACATGCACTTTCCAGTTGTCCACAAGCCCCACCCCACCCTATTGTCCTGTACTCATACACCAGGACACTCCTTTTTGTTACCTGCATGGCTCCCAAGGGCAGTTGAGTTTACTCCCCTGCTACTTTCTCCAGTAGTTTATTTTGACTCATGGTTACAATCTAGCAGGGAATAAACCATGACATAAAATGAGAAAGACATGTGCAGAGATTCTGGAGGGGAGGGGAAGTCATCCTGGCACACAGGATGGCATGAGTCTTGAAGGGTAGGATGTTGGAAGGAGGAGCTTGACAGAAAGGTGTCCTAAGGAGAGGGAACAGGACAGGAAGAGTCCGCTGGGTGAGATGGGAACACAGCCAGACTTGGTGAGCAAGAGTTTGGTTTCAATGGAGAATGGGGTCCTATTAAGGATACCAGCAAGAGAGAAAGCTGAAAATGTTAGTGGGGCCTGACCTTGGAAGATTTTGAATGCCACACTCCACAATCTGGACTTCATTTGCAAAATTTAAGGCCTCATAAAGGTTTTTGAGGAGGCACATCTTTGGAACCAGGTTTCAGAAAGCACAGCGTGGCAGGAATGAGCAGCAGTTCTGTGTAAGGGGGCATGGCTGGGCGGGAGAGCAGGGACAACGGACGGGGCCAGCTGCATTTGTCGCTGGGAGTGAGATGCTGAACCTGAACCTGGGAGTCCCAGGAGGAATGTGAGAGACCCCTGGCGTGGCCTGCTTTTGCTGTGTGGGACGCACTCCTCACTTTTACTCACATGCCATCTAATCTCAGATGCTGCCCTGACCAGCTGATATAGATTAGCCCTCCCATCCCATCCCATTTCCAGCCTCCCTACCCACCCCCACGCTGCCTTATCTTTCTCTGTGGCCTTTATCACTATTTGACATACTACACACTTACTTGTTTATTTATTTACTGCCTGGCTGCCCTGACAACACTCTAAGCTTCAAACAGACAGGACAGTTTTATTCCCTGCAGTTTAAGGTGCTTGGCACATGGAAGGTATTTGTTAAATACATAAGTAAATGGAGTCTTTCTGAGGGTGTGGTATCTTCTTTCAACATCCAGAGTGTAAGCCCAAGAGTCCTACTTGTGGTCCTTTGTATCCCAAGATGCCACCCTTATCTAGGCCCTGTCACCTAGATCTAGGCCCTGCCACCCTTACCTAGCCCTCCGATGAATGCCACACTCATCCTCACTTGACCCTTTGCAAGGAGGAGGAGCTGCCTTTGACGTACTGCCAGTCTCGCGGCACAGCAGCTAACAGAGGACTCACGGAAATCACCATTTCAGGGGTCATGTTGTGAATCCAAATACGGTTGTAAGCTCATGTCACTCTGTGCTTTTCCTGTGTAGCGCTTATCACAGTGTAATTGATTAGTTGTTGGTATACTTATTTATTCATGAGACCTGTGGTTCTCAAACCAACCAGATCCAAATCCTCTTTTTATGACAAATATTTTCTAGTACCTTCTTTTACTAGCCTGAAATGAAATTAATGGATAATATAGCCTGCCTACACACATATTTTTTTTAAAAAAAATCAATACAATGCCCTAACTGTAATATAAAAAAGAAATAAAAGGAAAGTAAGTTATAATAAAACAGTACATATATCAATATATGAATGCTCTGGTACAACCACACTAGGAAACCTAATGAGGAAGTAGTCAGATGTTTGCTCCCAGTGCTAGAGTCACCAGGAACGTGATGCTACCAATGCAGACCAAATGCTGTGAATAACCGTCAAGACCTGATTTTCCAACATGGTGAACACTTCTTCTTAAAGTCCAGTGATAATTGCCCCCTCAAGAGAGGAACCAGGAAAAATTAATGCTGACAGATATTTCAAAGCATAAAAGCAAGGCAGATCCATCATTTTCAGCCACTTGAACAAGCTATAGAAAGTGAAGATAGTTGGAAAAACCAGTCTTCACCAGTTGACCTGGTGCGGGAACACATGCCCTGCTTTTTCAAAGTAAACAGAAATATATGTCCCCTCCAGCCAGCCTGACCTACAAAACTAGAGCAGTTTTTAAGCTTTTGTTGTTAATTTGTGTTATAAACATCATATTTTAAGTTCTTTCTCATCAGAATGTGGTTCCTATTAAAAGCGTAGAGCATTTAAGCCAATCAGAATCAATAATTTGTAAATAATATTTTGTAGCCCCCTCTACCATCTTGAAAACAAAATTCATAGATTATATGACCTACCACTCTTATATTTCCAAAAATCAACATAATGTTCTCTAATAATATAATATGAAGAAGTAAAAGAAAAATAATTTATAAGAAAATTATATATGTGTGTGTACATTATCATGTAACTGCTTGGGCACAACCACACTAGAAGAGACAACCAAATAGTCTGAACTTTGTATTATACATAGAATTGCTATAAATATGATAGCTACAAATGCCAACTAATCTAAGGGGGTTGAACTGCTGACATAAACACCTATGAGTGGCCAGGCACGGTGGCTCACATCTATTATCCCAGCCACTGGGGAGGCTGGAATTGTCTTATGATCCAGCAAATCCCACTTCTAGGTATATATCCAAAAGAATTGAAAGCAGAATCTTGAAGAAATACTTGCACAGCCATGCTCACAGCAGCACTGTTCACAATAGCCAAGAAGAGGAAGCAACCCAAGTTCCATTACAGATAAATAGTAAACCAAATGCGGCAGATGCATACAGCAGGATACTATTCAGCCTTAAAAAGGAAGGAAATTCTGACATATGCTACAACAGGGATGGGCCTTGAGAATATTAAGCTAAGTGAAATGAGGCAGTTGCACAAAGATAAATACCGTATGATTCCACTTAGATAAGGTATCTAAAGGAGACAAATTCATAGACATCGAAAGCAGAATGGCGGTTGCCAGGGACTGGGAGGAGGGTGAAAAGTAGAGTTGTTGTTTAATCGGTATAAGGTTTCAGTCTTGCAAGATGAAAAAGTTCTGGAGATCTGTTGCACAACAATGTGAATATACTGAACATTACTGACCTGTATCCTGTAAAGATGTGTCAATTGGTTAAGACGATACATTTTATATGATGCCTTTTTTACTGCCATGAAAAAAATCAGTACATAATATAATCATACAAAAAAACTTAGTGTTTATATATAAAAAGAGTTAGGTTCTAGGCTAATTGTAAAGAGCTTTTTCACCTGCATGCATGACCTCTAAGATGTTTGAAAGTCATGCAGGACAAAGAACAATTCATTGTGTGGGCCTGTCTTGCACATAGTAGAACACTTAGTTTCTCTTACCTCTGCCAACAGTATCCTCCAATATTGTGACATCCCAAAATACCCCACAAATTTCCAAATGCTGCCTAGAGGGTAGAACGTGCTATCAAGAACCGTAACACTAGAAGGTAAGTTCCATGAGGATGGGGATCTGTGTCCCCGTGTTTTGCTCATAATTGTATCCCCAGCACCTAGCAATGCTTTAGTACACACTACTAAATGTGTTCAACAACTAGTCGTTGAGTAAATAAATGAATGCACCCCTGAGAATGGAGACTGTGTTTAGTTCATCTCTGGACTGCCCCATCCTGTACCTAAGGCTCAAAAACATTTGTTTATTCTCTTAAGAAATGCATTATGCTGAATATATGAATAATTAATAATTAATAAATGATTCCACAGTCCCTACCCTGTGGAACTTACAGACTATTTGTAGAGACAGACATTAAACAAATAAACAGTCTAACATAGCCAGGCCTTTGTTATGATCCCAAGTCAATAGTAATAGTTGTAAGCAGAAGTAGAAGCGGTAGTAATACTAATAATTACTACTTGTATGACAAGCTGTTACTTTTAACATTAGATCCTACCTATAGAGTATCTGCTGGACACCAAGCATATAACTTGCAATAACTCTTCTAATTCTGTACCAGCCCCTACAAACTCTGTACTGTCTTGGTATGGCATATCTGAACTATTCTCATGCAGTCCCCTTTCCAGCAAGACCCCTCATTCCCACTCTGCCCGGGCAAGTCCTGCTCATCAATCAGATGTCACTTCCCTTGGGATAACGTCATCGGTCCTTTTCCAGTTCCCCTTCCCGGTGCTCCCACAGCACCCCGCCCAACCACTATAATGGCTCTTGAG
>CAUYRT010099765.1:0-15949 GCA_963574885.1 Lepilemur ruficaudatus | reverse complement strand
ATGATTATGGCAACAAATCTGGGATTGACAGCGCAAAAGGAACTATCCCAGGTCACACGAGAAACTCGGATGTCATCATAGCACTGGTCATTTTTCACTGCTTGTCCAAAAACATGCCGAAACTTGCTCTGTCGTACCACTGAACTCATCGCGTCTGTAGAGGAAGATCAAGAATTTACGTTCGAATTACACACCGAACTGAAAGCTTTATTACTTTTACAAAACAAAAGCTCCAAGTAGGAAAAACAGAAATGGTATGGCATTTTGTCTGCTCTCCTAAAAAGTAGCCAAATGGCAAATCCAAATTTCCATGAATCACAGATACAACAGAAAACTGCAAAAGCCATCGGGGGCAGAACCATATAGAAGTGAAAACTTCCTGATTCAGAATCCAGAAACGGCTCATCATTTTTAATTTCAGGAGCTGGATCAAGGGAAAGGATGAAGCCAAGCTAGCCTTTGAGAGCTTGGTAAAAACATAAAGATAATCTGCTCCAACTCTGTGCTTTGAAAGATAAGAAAACTTTGAAGCTAAGGAGTTTTCTGATAGATTTGAAGCTGAAAAGAAACCCAAATCCCAGTTAATGATTGTGTGACTGTTTTCATCAGACTGACAAGGTAAATTTTCAGTTTTTAAACATTTTTCCCAGTCATTGGCACTCTTCTGTCTGAGAGCCGTGCCTGTTCACCAGTGTTCCCACAACAAAAATTGCATTTCGTGAATATTCAGAAGAGACACAAGCAACCACCTTTGTCTTCAAGAGCCTTCCAATCTCCTCCTAACACAGGGCATCTGCCCTGCCTATGTTTCCTATGAGGCCACACGTGTCCTAAAACAATTAGGCCCAGTCCACTGCAGGGACAATTCATTACAAAGCGACAATTCTCCTCTAATTAGCAGTCAATTTCCCAAATCCATTCCAAATATTAACCTCTCTCTTTTTTTTTAAATTCACTGCTATACTTTTGAGGCAATTTCTCATCCCCATTTTTAGAATAAGAATTTAAAAATAACTCTGATTTTAATTATTAAAAAAATCTAAAAGTTAAATTCCTTTTGGCTTTGGAATACAGTCTTTTATATTACTTACTTCTACAAAGGAATATTTACATTAAAGCACTACTGAGACTCATTTCCATAGCACAATAGCACTATTTGGCTTTCGTTGTCCTCACTTGGCTTTTACTCAAAAAGGCATCACACACACACACACAAAATCCCATAAGAAAGCCAAGTGGAAAGTCATGAACAGAGCAAAAGCATCAAAAGTAAAGTCAGGCGCTGCCCAGCAACTATCATAATAAATAGCTCATAGGCAGAAAATATTCTCCTGTTTTTTAGCTTCAAAAAGTGAAAACCTGAAGTCTAACTGGTCATATCCGAAATACTTCACAGGCTCCTCTAAGATGTGGAAACAACCCAAGTGCCCATCAATACATGAGTGGATTAATAAAATGTGGTATATGTATACCACGGAATACTATTCAGCTATAAGAAACAATGGTGATATAGCACTTCTTGTATTTTCCTGGATAGAGCTGGAACCCATTCTACTAAGTGAAGTATCCCAAGAATGGAAAAATAAACACCACTTGTACTCACCAGCAAATTGGTTTCACTGATCAACACCTAAGTGCACATATAGGAACAACATTTATCGGGTGTCAGGCAGATGGGAGGGGAGGAGGAGGGGATGGGTATATACATACATAATGAGTGTGATGCGCACCGTCTGGGGGATGGACACTCTTGAAGCTCTGACTGGGGGGGGGGCAAGGGCAATATACGTAACCTAAACATTTGTACCCTCATAACATACTGAAATAAAAAAAAAAAAAGAAAATGAAACAGATTAGACGTTTCATTACATGTTGGGTGAATATCTCAACCAAAAAAATAAAAAACAGTAAAAATAAGATCTTATTTGATGTAAGGACTTATTTCATAAGTTAAAGCAAAATGTTTGCTAAAATCCATCTCAGAATGTAATTTCCATCTCACAGTTAATATCCTCAGCCTTCAAGAACAGTGGAAAGCATGCTTCTTATGCTATTGGCAAACTGAGTTACATATAAAAAATTTATTTCATAAACCATAAAAGAAATGTGTTGGGTGTTAGGTAAAAATGTAGCTAAAACAGGGTGTTTATATCGTAATAACCCCAAGTAAAATACATTCAAAACACCTGGGTAAACATTACTATATTTTTCTTGACTTTTCCCTGGCTACTTCCATTAATCTTAAAAATAAAATGACCATAATTTTGCCATTTTTCCTGTTTATTGAGAAGTTATCTGTTTAAAGATTCTGGCAGATATATTCTGTGGTTCAGATAACCTTCAACAGGTTCATACAAAAGGACATGCATACATCCTGCTAGGAACAAACACATACAGGAAAACCTCTACTAGTAGCAAAATCCTGCCCAGCCCATTTGCTGAGACCATTCCCGAGCATCAGTTACTCCAGTGTTCAGTAGGGCTAGAATGTTCCCTCAGCCAGCAGCAACCACAGGAAGACTCCAAAATGTCCCATTAGACAAAGGACATGTTCTCTCTAAGCTGCTGCTCTTACGGCAGGCACTTATTAATGAAGAAGAGATCAGATGTGTTATTTAACAGAAAAAGCCAAGATAGATTAAGATAGATGAAGAGACAGATGTTTTACAATCAGCTATAAGTGGCAATTTCAACAACAACAACAAAAAATTTTAAGTTGGAAATGTCATATGTAAACCTACATAGAATACACTTTTTTTTTTTATTAGACAACGTCTCACTCTGTCACCTGGGCTAGAGTGCAGTGGCATCATCATAGCTCACTGCAACCTCAAAGTCCTAGACTTAAGCAACACCCCTGCCTCAGTCTCTTAAGTAGCTGGAACTACCACCATGCCTGGCTAATTTTTCTATTTTTTGTAGCAACAGGGTCTCACTCTTGCTCAGGCTGCCCTCAAACTCATAGCCTCAAGGTATCCTCCTGCCTCAGCCTCCCAAATTGCTAGGATTACAGGAGTGAGCCACTGCACCCACCTGAGAATACATTTTTACAACAAAGCAGATCCCAAAGCAAATATGGAAATTTCTCAGATAAATACAGAAATTCAGTATTGATCACTTCTGGGTATGGATATGACTGAATGTTTTCTAATTTTCTTAAATAAAAAATCCACCATTAATACTCCAATATTTCCTCCAAAAATAATCACATGTTTTTATTGCATCTACCTCTTTAACAGATTTCATACATGTGACATTTCAACAGAAGGAATTGCCTAATTTACCTACTTGAATAGAAGTTATTTGAAAAGGAAGAAAAAAAAAGACCACATGCAACATTTGCCATAAACCACAGCAGTAAGTCAAATATACAACAAACCTCCTCATACGCAGCAGCTATGGCTAAAATAGATTGGTACTCCACTGATAACATGGAGGTGTTGAAAAAAATGTTTTTTCTAGAAAACCTCCTGACTACCTGAGACGACTGACTACAATTATGGAATCACCTGATATTAGTTAAATTTATCTTAACACCAAAGATGGTAAGAATAAGAAAACAAAATTCACATGCATTATAGCCTTCCAAATAGTTTTATCCTGTTATTCATCCAGGTGATAGGTAAAATGCAAAGAATGAGGCATGCCAATAAAAAAAATTCATTTTGCTACAGTTCCATAAGCCAATATCATTTAGTTTCAAAATGTTCCTAGGGATAAAGAGAAAATACAATTAAGGGCTTTACAAAAGTCTAGAGTCGAGAGAGTTCCAAAGCTCATCACTTCCAGGCCCTTCATTTTTCAGCCTAGAGACATCACGTGACTCTCCCAAAGATGAAGACTTCTAAGAGAAACACAATGACCTCCAACCACAAAGCACAGGGCAGTCCAACTCTCCACCTCCTCAACTTTCATACTTTTCCAATGACAAATCCCGCATGAAACGTATAATTCGGCTTCCCCACATCAGATAACGCCTAGCACTCAGAGCTCTGTCACGGGGGTGCTGCCTTGACAGCCCACGGGGCCACCTGGCCAGTTTGTACAATCTTCAAATACGGAATTGCATTTCCCCTACACTTTATAAATGGAAGTCAATAATGAAAAAAAAAAAACTTTTTAAAAAAGCAGACACTGGTAGTGAATATTCCAAAATACTGAGACAAACATTGGAAGGCATTAGTTATCCCCAAAGAAGCAAATCTTTACTTCTGTTTGAAACCCCTTAGGCTTAAGCCAGAAGATTATGTGCTCAATTGTCCCTAAAGAGACCAACATGAAAGAACATGCACAAACACTACACACACACACACACACACACACACACACACGCACGTCCTCCTCCGGGAAGCAGGCAGTGACACTTTCCAGTGACACTTCCCAGCCAATGCATCAAAGGATGAGAAACAAGAAGGGTCTGGGTCACTCCTCAGCCCACATGGCCTCCAGCCCTCCCCCTAGGGCCCACCTCCTCACTATGTCGAGGTGTCTGGGGTGACCCACCGCCACGGAAGTTCCTGCTGAGAACCTGAGAGACTCCTCCAAAGGGAGGCCACCTCCAAAGGGAGGCCACAGGAGGGAAAGCCGTTGCCCTGCCCCCATGAACAGGCCCTGCCCCTGGGCCCCACCTAACCCTACCAGGGTCAGAGGGCGTGAGGTGACTTTCCCACACGTCCCTCAGCGCCCCCTCTGGCCTTGCTGAGTGATGCAGGTGAGGGACGGAGGTGGGTGGTGCCCAAGCACACGCCCCGCCCTCGCATCATCTGATTGGTTGAAAGGCCACGTTGCGGGGTGCTGGAGCCACGCCCACTCTCAAAATTTAGGGACTTCTTACAGCTCCGCCCACTGAACCACTAGGACTCCCGCTCGCATGTCCCTCAGGGAATCTCCTCCAGGGACGGCGAGTTCCCAGGACTTTCCTAAAAACAGCAGGTGCGTCACAGTGCAAGAGCTCTGTGCCCAGAAAGGAGGACCCTGCACAGCTGTCTGCCCTGGGGAGGAGGAGGACATGGACATGGTCACGGGCAGGGGAGAACCGGAGGGACTGGGATGCTCTGGACCCCAGGGCAGCACTGGGTGCTGCAGCCGATCCCTGAGAGGCCTGGGAGTGGTCACGGCTGGGACACCAGCCCCTGCCCTGCCCCTGTGTCGTCTGCTCACTGGGTCCAACAGCTGCATCCTCACGGGCACCTGGGCCCCCAGCCCGGCCTTCCCCACCCGCCTCAGACGTGGGTGCAGGTGACTGTCAGCACTCAGGGCCTGTGGAGGGGCTGACTGACGTGGGCCACAGGGGACAGAGCCAGCCTGGGAAAGCTTTAGATCCTGCCCAGTAGAACCACCTGAGGGTGGCTGTGTGACCTCACCCAGGAGGTTCATTTGAATGAAGGCACAGCAATGCATGTCTCTAAGAACCTGGCTCTGAGAATTGGATTTGTCTCCAACTATTAGTGGGTACAAACATTGCCATGGTGAACAACTGTAGAGTGTGCCAGGTGTGTGTGGATAAGGGTCTCTGTGCCAGGCGAGTGTGCAGATTTCATCAGTGTTTCCCAATAGCCAGTCCTTTTCAGTATCAAATCATAGTTCCCTGAACTAGTAAAATGTAATCAGAGGGCTCATGTGCTAACTCTACACGACAGACTGGAGACCAGAGCTCACCTTGCCCAATGGTGTTTCTTTCCACCATCCTGGCCAGCATCTGTTCCAAAGAGTGATTCTTTATTGACCCTAGGAAGGGAGTGACCACGAGCACACAAAGGATGACCCCCAGCCCATGCCGTGGACACGCCGTGTGCCAAGGAGTCAGCTGCATGGTTTTAAGTCACTGCTTTGGGGCATTTGCTACCAGCCTCACATACATTATACTGAATGATGCAGAGTAGAAATTGCATCTCCCGCCCTGGTAGAGATGCCAGCACGTGTCCTGCTCTGTGTGAAATTCTACATTCCCACCAGCACTGGGGGGACAACGCAGTGTACGGTCCCAGCTGCTCCACAGCAGGCGGCTCTGCAGGGTGGATCCTAAGGAGGGCAGGTGCAATCAGACAGTTGGGACAGCACTCACCCTGCTTGGGGATGTGGGCAACGGTGTCCTCACTGATGTGTGACTCTCCTGAAACTGTCACCCATGCTCCCTACAGGAGCCTGGGCCTGGTGCCCTCACCCCATTGCTCCTCATTCTCGTCCTCTCCCCCTCCTCTTCCTGCACCCCTTCCTCAGGTCTGGGACCTGGTGTCAGAGGGTGGCTGTGACCATCTATCCAGGGTAACAGCTACAAGGATTTGAAGCTGAGTCTCCAGTTGTACCCATGAGACGACATCTGGGCTCTCCCCATGATCTCTTTTCCTGCCCACCTCACTCACACAGGGGATAACAGCTGGGGGTCAAGGGGAGTGATGCCTGCCCCTGGGGGACACAGGGTGCCCATTTCTCTCTGGTACCAGGAGTCCTGTGGGCTGTGACCTCATGCCCTGCATCGTCTGTCACCCTGTCCTGTGTCTGAGGCTCGGTGCTCACTCTCGGCTGACTCAGGGGTCTGCAGAGAAGAGGGTGCAGAGCCTCACAGCTACAGACCCCCTGGCAGCCCAGGCTCTCCCAAGCTGCCTCCTTGCTCCCGGGCCCTCCCCTGCTCTCCCCTGACCCACTCCCCTCCCTCCCACCTGCTCCGGCTCCTTGCTCTTTCCAGCTGTCACAGTGTCAGCCCAGGCCATGCCCCATAGCCCTGTACTGCCCCAGGCAGGCTGGACCCGGGCTGCTGCCACCACCACCTGCCAGCTGCCGGCTGGTCTGCCCAGTGGCTCTGCCTGTGACACCACCCTCTTCGCCTCTGGCACCGCTGCCGATGGTCCACTTGGAAAGGCTCCAAGACAACACTTAAAATGTGGGGGACACACACGTTCGGTCTGTGGCAAGGGGAATCCAGAATTGCCTCAGTGGCTGCAGAAGGGTACCATTGTGACACCGCTGCCACCGTGAGGCTACATCCTGCCCTGGGAAAACAGCCCTCATATCGCCACATTCTGTGATCCCCCACTGACATCCAGTGTTCACCTGGAAGGTACAGCAACGTAGTGCTGCTGGACCCAAAGGCCCTGTGGGAGCCACCACCAATGCCACGTTTAACAAGCAGCTGAGACCTAACTTCAGCTTGAGACGTGCTTCACCATTAAGTGTGAACCAAACCTGTTGTGTAAACGCATCTTGACTTCTGTGGCTGAAGCTCTCTGCTGCCTGAATTAGTAAAGGAAAATTCTCTCACACGGGTGACAAGAATACGGCTCAGCATTTTTATTGATCTGTCTTCACTATAAGACTTTGACAAAACCCTACAGTCATTATTCTTGAATGAATGTGAGCACGGAATTTCCACAGTGACATCCTCTGCGTCTGTGCAGGGACAGCCTGGGCCGACAGGAGCCCTTTTTCCTGACCCACTGCGGGAATGGGCTGCTGCATGTGTCCTTGGAGCGGGAGGACTTTGCTCTCTGAATCCCTCAGCTGTGATCCTGGGAAGTGTGCTCGCTCTAGAGAGAGCTGTTGACATCTTGCTGGCAGAAGACCCCGAGTTGGGGGTCGCAGTTTACTCAGAGCTCACACTGCAGTGCCCCGGCTTGCTGGCTTCCAGGAGCATCTTGAGGTTGGAGTGCAGTTGAAACACCTGAGACACAGAGGGTGTGGGAAATGTCTTTATGCAGAGGAGACACCAGAGAAAGGCAGTAGAGCAGAGGGGCTGGGGGCAGGTGCCTGAGGGCCTGGGCTCCAATCCCACTTAGGGCCACAGGGACCTGCAGAGGCCATGCCACTCCTCGGCCCTCACGGCTGTCATCTAAACACTTTAATAGGGCCTACTTTTTAGCATGATGAGGCTAAACATGATGAAAGATACTTAAATCGCTAAGCAAAAAAGGCTGGTTTCTCTTGCTCAGTGTTCAATCACCTTTCCATTATTAAATTTCTAGAAGAATAAGCTACGCACCTGCTAGTGGGTGACCAGAGAGGGTACATAGGGGGGCCCAGAGCAGGGGAGGGTGGAGGTTACTTTTCATCCTGGACCTGTGTGGGATGCTTTACGCAGAGAACATCTGGAATCTTCTCCTGTGATTCCCATGCCAGCCCTGGGAGCTGGGCAGAGCAAGGGCTGTGATCCACATTACACAGTTGAGGACAGTGACATTTAGAGAGGTTATGTGACTTTCCAGAGTCATGGCACTGATGACCCATGGATCTGGGACAGGAATGTAGTTGGTTCCTTGGGGACAGAGATTTCTGAATGCCTGAGACCTCTAGATCATGCCCTGCACCCCCGAGACATGAGCTCCCCTCAGTCTGCTTCTCAAAACCTCCTGATCACAGGTTTCTGCGGGAGAGGGCTGGAGCCCCGCACAGGTGCCTGATCCAAGAAAGGGCTGCAATCCCTGGCCCAGGCTTCTGCCTCTATGTTTCAACCCTGGAACCAAAATGAGATGCCGTTTACCTCCAGCGAAACCCCTTTGAAGGACCAGGGTGATTCAAAACTGGTGCTCTTCTACGCCATCGGGGTCACACTGTCAGCTGCCTCATGTTGACATTCCCAGGGGTCAGCTGTCCACACGAGCGAGTGAGTCCCGCCTACCAGGCTCTCAAACCGCATTGGAACACAAGACATTCCGAGCCCCCTGTCGCATGATGCCTCTGCTGAGAATGAGCTTCCCCCAACTGACAGCCCTGGGTGACAGTTAGTGCTGCTTAACTGGTAAGTGGCCAACTGGGCTGGTGTTTTGGTGGCGCAATGAATGAGGTCTATAAAACCTACAGTCTCACACGACACAGATCTTCACCATCGTCAGTGAGGCTAGACTAAGGCTGGTGGGTGGTGGCAGTGACCACACTGAGTGGGCACAGTCCCTGTCCCTTTCTTCCTCGTGTGACTTCCGAGTCCACTCTACAGACTCTGACCCCACTCCTAAGTACTGAGAGGGAGGTGGACAGGCTCCCGGAGGATCACCCCGACCCTCCTTCCCTCTGTCACCAAATGTCCATTCCACTCATCGATGGCACTGTCCCTTCCTGTCACTCTCCCAGGCAGCACTCGAAGAGCACAGTTCTGTCCTCATCAACTCCATGGCGCTGCCGGTGGAAAATCCCAGTCCCTCCTTTGAAACCTCTCAGAATCAAGTTTGCCAATGTATGATGTTGGATTTTAGCAACACTATCCAGAAGAAAGTTAGGCTTTTAATTCACCTTTCTTGTAATGCCTTTTCCTGTTTGGTATCGTGATTCTCCTGAAGACAGGAAATCGGTGTGGGTGTGTTTCCTCTTGGTCTAAACTCCGGAAGTGTGCATCCAGGATTGGGCTCATTTATATTTAAAATGCTTGATGGAGTCAGAGGGAGACAAAGCATGTGGGAGTTTGCATCATGGAAAAATATTATTGGTACAACTTTGTTTTTATTTGGTGGCTTTACGGGTCACATAGTGCACGTATATTCAACGTGTAGCTTGCTGTCTTCTTATAAACACTGTGCTGCCACCGTGCAGATAGACATTTCCAAAACACCCTGGCAGCCCCTCTTTGGCCAAGTCTCAGTCACTAACCCCCAAGGGGTATCCACTATTCTGACCATGATGAATATTTAAGTATTTTAACCTGTAAGTGGAAACATACAGTATGGACTCTATTGGGTCTGGTAGAAAATTATATGGGAATGCAAATATTATGTGGATTTCACCTATGTTGCTTTGTGAAGAAATGACTGTCATTTTCCATGGCTGTGTCAGCATGTAACATTGTAAGAGTATAGCACAAGGCGACGCCCTCGACATTTTGCATTCACTCTGCTGTTTCTCATGACAGTGGCTTGGAATGCTGCAGTGGGGTCCCCAGGCAGGCATGCACGTCCTTGTCTCTTGGACACAGGTGACAGGATGGGATTGTGGGGTTCACAGATGCAGTCAGTGTAACACACAGTGGAAAACCATTGATCGTAGTAGCTGCAATAACGTATATTTCCACAGTAAGCTCCATTTCCGCCAGATCCTCACCTACTTTGGTATTTTTATCCCTGAGAATGTGTCCATTCTGATGGGGCGTGGGAGTGAGAAGCCCTAGTTTTCATATGCATTCTACCAATCACTTGTGATCAAGTGCATTTTCATAGGTTTTACTACGCTGAACCTGCTGATGTTTGCATGATTTGGTGTAGGAAAGTGATACATAGTTGATTATTTCTCTCTCTCAGAAACCACATATCCTTAAGAGATCCCGCATGATTATTTAAAGTGTTTTGTTCAAAGAAGGATCCACGAGGTCAAACAGTAGAGGGACAGAGCACGGTGGAAAGATATTTGCAAAGACAATCTATCTAGAATTCCGGGGGGAAATGGAAAAGACAGATCAAACGGAAAGCAGTGGAAACGGACAAATAACACAACAAAGCAATTTACAGAAGGTCAAATGTGAATGAATAAGAGCTACATGAGCTTTTCTTAAAATCCATCTAGGCAGAAAGAAGGGCATGAGCCCTACAGGGAGGAGTCGTGGAGGGAGCCGAGCGTGTCTGCGGGGAGGAGCTGTCTAGGAAGAGCCAGGCAGAGGAAGGGGCTCAGGGTGGAGCAGGATGGGAGGGGCCAGATGTCGGTGTCCCAGGGGCAGATGGAAATGGTTATATGGGTTAAAAAAAAATGAAGACAAACCTAAGAGAAGCGTCTGGATGGCTGGTGATGAGAATGCCCAGACTGTCTGTGCTGACGCACCTGTAGGGGAGCTGTGGTGGCCCTCGGTAGTGAAAGGGACAGCCCCCAACCGTCACCCCCATCGCTTATCATTCCCAGCCGTGCTGAGAGCCTCTGGCACCATGAGCAGCTTCAGAACAGAGCATCAGGAGAGCGTCAGAGAAGAGAAACCCAGCATTCCTCCAACTGGAATGTCCAGGTGTGTCAGAGAGGCAGGTAGGGCTTGGCATCTGAGGGTGGAAGGGAGAGTGCGGGACACTCCTGAGATGGCCCCGCCCAGCTGGGAAACCTCTCGGGGCCTGCAGGGGAGCTCAGCCGCCAGTGCGGTCACTGCGCGAGGTTTGGGCTGCAACACTGACCTGCCAGGACACGGGGAGTCACCGTGCACCAGGCCACCTCCACCCACACGGTCAGCTCATTGCCTCCTCCTCTGTCCCCTGTTGACCTGTGAGTACTCATGGCGGAGAGGCCCAACAGCAGCCCCAGGGAAAGGACTTCTTTGAATGTGGTGGCTCTGCTCTCGTGAAGGTACAGAGGGGCGCCGGGGGTGTGGCAAGGGCAACACGTGGCTACACCTGGTGGCAGCCCAGTCGGGCAGGGGCCGTGATGTGTTGTATTTGGGCAGGTGCCAGGCCCCAGGGGGCACCTGGATGGGATCACGGCTCCAGGCTGGGGCCCGAGGTAGGTGGACGGCACCCACAGGGGGTTCCAGGAGCAGCGGGAACAGCTGGCACTGTTCTCACGGACCTCTTGCCGACAAGGGTGCACCATCGCCTGTGGATGGAAATGGCTTTTACGGTTTTCTGAAACAAATGCAGATAAACAATTGATCAAAAGCAAGGGAAACACAGCTCCTGCTTCAACAGACACTAGCTGTGCTTCCTCAGTGCAGCCCAGATGACTGTACCACAGCGATCACAAGGCCTTCCAAGTGTCAGAACACCTGGCAACGTAAAATTAAATTGTGTTATAGGAAACTAGAAAACTTTGGTACGGCATAAAGTTCAATAAACAAAACCCAAAAGATAAGTGGTGACTAGGAATAAATACCTGCCTAGTACATCACAAAGGAATTTGGAGGGTCCCCGCTACTACCAGCATTAATAAGAGCAGCATATGGTGCCTGAACAGTCTGTGCCAACAGCGTGGCTCATGCCGAACATCTTTTGCCTGAGGATGAGGGACTTTGGTACGTGGTAGGTAGCGGGTACCTACATGACAAGTGTCCAGTTAAGTCCGGGAACACTGAGTTCCCAGACTCAGCCTCCCTGGCAGACAACACTTCACATGCTCTCACACCCACTGCTGGAGAGCTTAGATGTCTGCTGTGTGACTCCATTGGGACAGCACCTTGGAGCCCTCGGTGGTGTAACTAGTTTCTCCTGAGGGCAGGTGGTGTTGACAGCACATTGCGCTGGGGCACTTCGAAATGGTGGCTCTTCCTCACCCTCTGCTGGCAACAGGAGGGAATTCTTCTCTGATCTTCACTAAGAACCTGGTCAAGCTCCAGGAGGTCAATCTCCTAGAGCTGTGGAGTCACCTGTGATTGGGCACACCTGGAGCTCCTAACTCTGTGACTGGGCACACCTGGAGCTCCTAACCCTGTGACTGGGCACACCTGGAGGAGCTCCTAACCCTGTGACCGGGCACACCTGGAGCTCGTAACCCTCACAGTTGCCCACGCTGACCCTCCAGCACCCATCAATTGCAGTCCAGCGGTCTTACCCCAGAACTGTTTCCCTGGGAGGTGTCCTGAGTCTGTGCTGGATAGCTACGACTCCTGCTCTCACCTGTGTCTCCAGTCTTGGGGCAGTGGCTTGCCCTGTGTCCTCACCTCTTAAGAATCCTGGGGATGTTGTTCATTTTCTCAGTCTGCTTGGCTTGTGCTTGTTGTTAGGACAGAATGGTGACTTCCGAGCTCCTTACAAGCAGAATGAGAAACTGGAAGTCTGTTTTGTTATACAGAAAAGCAGTACTAAGAGGGGGGCCTATAGCAATAAACGCCTGCATCAAAAAAGTAGAAAGACTTCAAATAAACAACCTAATCATGCATCTCAAGAAACTAGAAAAGGAAGAACAAATCAAAACCAAAATTAGAAGAAGGAAAGAAATAATAAAGATTAGAGCAGAAATAAATGTGGGAGAGACTAAAAAAGACAGTGCACACGACTGATGAGATGAAAAGTTGATTTTACAAAAAGATAGAATTGACAAAACTTCAGCTAGATTAAGAAAAAAGGAGAGAAGACACAAATAAAATCAGAAACAAAAAGGAGACATAACAACTGAGACCACAGAAATACCAGAAATCATTAGAGACTTATAACAACTGTGTGCCAACAAACTGACAAACCTAGAAGAAATGGAAAAACTCGTGTACACATAAATCTGTAATGCTAAGATTGAATGATGAAGACGTAAAAAAAACTTCAACAAACCAATCACAAGTAATGTGTTCAAAGCCATAATAAAAAGTCTCCCATCAAAGTATTGTAAAGCCCAGGACCAGATGGCTTCACAGCTGATTCTGCCAAACATTAAAGAAGAACTAATACTGATTTTATTCAAACTCTTCAACAAAATTGAAGAGGATAGACTACTTCCAAACTCATTCAGTGAGGCCAGCATTACTCTGATACCAGACAAAGACCAAAGACACAACAAGAAAAGAAAACTACACTTTAACACAGGTGTAAAAGTCCTCGACACAGTGCTAGCAAACCAAATTCAACCACACATTAAAAAGATAGCTCACCATGATCACATGGGATTCATCTCAGGGATGCAAGGATGGGTCATGGGTCAACATGCACACATCAATAAACATGTAATACATAACATTGACAGAACCAAGAACAAAAGCTGTGTGATAATTTCAATAGACACTGAAAAATAATCTGATAAAATTCAACATCCCTTCGTGATAAAAACCCTCAACACACTGGATATAGAAGGAACATACCTCAAAATAATGAAGGCCAAATATGACAAACCCACAACCAACATCACACTGAACAAGGAAAAAATGGAAAGCTATTCCTCTAAGATCTGGAACAAGACAAGGATTTTCTTTTACTACTTTTACTTAACATAATGTGGGGAGTCCTAGCCAGAGCAATTAGGCAAGAGAAAGAAATAAAGGCATTCAAATTGAAAGGGAAAAACTCATGTGAGCCTTATATGCACATGACATGATCTTAATATTTAGAAAAACCTAAACACGCCACCAAAAAACTGTTAGAACTGATAAACAAATTCAATAAAATTTCAGGATACAAAATCAACAGACAAAAATCAATAGCATTTACATATGCCAACAGTGAACAATCTGAAAAAGAAACCAAGAAAACAAGAAAATGAACATTGTAGCTCATTTACAATAGCTACGAAGAATATAAAATACCTAGGCATCGATTTAACCAAAGATCTAAAAGATCTGTACAAGGAAAACTATAAAACACTTTGGAGAGAAATTCAAGAGGACACAAAACAATAGAAAGCTATTCCACGCTCATGGATTGGATGAACAAATATTGTTAAAATGACAATACTACTGAAAGCAATTTATAGATTCAATACCATCCTTTTCAAAATACCAATGAAATTCTTCACAGAAATAGAAAAAATAATCCTAAAATGTATGTGGAACCACAAAACACCATGAATAGCCAAAGGAATTCTGAACAAAAAGAAAGCTGGAGGGCCAGGCACAGTGGCTCACTCTGTAACCCTGGTACTCTGGAAGGCTGAGGTGGCAGGAGGATCTCTTGAGCTCAGGAGTTCGAGACCAGACTGAGCAAGAGTAAATAGAAAAAAAAAATTTAGCTGGGCAACTAAAAATAGAAAAAATTAGCTGGGTGTGGTGGTGTTCACCTGTAGTCTCAGCTACTCAGGAGGCTGAGGCAGAAGGATCGCTTGAGCCCAGGAGTTTGAGGTTGCTGTGAGCAAGGCTGATGCCATGGCACTCCAGCCCGGGCAAAGGAGCGAGACTCTGTCTCAAAAAAAAAAAAAATGCTAAAGGCATCATACTTCCTGACTTCAAAATATACAAAGCTATAATATAATAACCAAACCAGCATGGTAATAAAAATAGACATGTACATCAATGGCACAGAATAGAGAACCTAGACATAAATCCAAACATTTACACCTGGCTCATTTTTGACAAAGGCACCGAGAACACACAACAGGGAAAGGACAATCTCTTTAATAAATGGTGCTGGGAAAACTGGGTAACCATATGCAGAAGAATGAAACTAGATGCCCATCTCTCACCATAATCAAAATAGATTAAAGACTCGAATCTAAGACCTAAAACTAAGGAACTACTAGAAGAAAACATTGTAGAAATGCTCCAGGACATTGGCCTGGGCTAAGACTTTTTGTGCAAGACCTGAAAAGCACAGACAACCAAAGCAAAAATAGACAGATGGGATCACATAAGGTTAAAAAAGAGATATATGGTAATTCTTAGATATGCTAAAAATCTGAAAAACTTTGCATGTAACCTCTTTAGAGATTTTTTTCATCTACTTCTTATCTGCCTGCCCACTGAGTATTTGATTACTATTTGTGTAATATAAAGTAAAACCACACAGTAAGTCATTTACCCACTTATTCAGCTTGCATTTCATGAACTTACATTAGTGCTTCTATTTAAGATACATTTGATGTCTCTGTCTGGCCCACCCCACCTTGTTCCCAGAATCACAAATGATGCTGTTTAGAAAGTAGTTATTTTCCCTCTAAAATACCTCATTTGCACAGATGATGTTATGAACCCCCTGATTGCAATGCTTCCCCATTGATAGGCCAACAGAGAATATCACAAAATAGCTTTTCATAATAAATTATTTTATTAAGTCTTAAAAAAATCATACAAGATATGTGGGATAAGGAACAGGAAAGGTAAAATAAGACAGGCTGGGATCTTGGAACATGCTCATTCAGTGTTCAGCTAAAAACAATCTAAAAACATTATCTAAAGTGGTTGTCTTAGTTTAAGGTGTCTGAAGTTTGTTTTTATATCAAGAAACTGACTTATTTGTGGACAGAACCTAAGAATTTAATCCAAGTTCAGCAAAATCCTGCAAACATTTTAGAAAAATAGTTCTCAGTGGGATACTACAGGAAATAAAGGAAAGGAGCGGTTGAACGTGATCATGAAGATTCTAATCTTCAGTAACTTGGAGAACGGGGGACGAGCAACTGGGTGGCTCCACGCTAGGCGGGGCCTCGG